>APFE030199532.1:0-23775 GCA_000404065.3 Pinus taeda
AATTATTAAATTAATTATGACTGAAATAATAATAATAAATAGATGTAACAGAAAAAAATTGTTAAGTATTAGTAAGTAATGTATATTTGAGTTTTATTGTAAATGATCTAGCCCAATTCATTAATGATATGGATTAAATTATAGCTTCCATGTTCTTATTGATTGAATCTTCATTAAAATATTTTATATATAGATTCCTTCAAACCAAGCTTATTAGTATTAATATTTAACATTGTTATAGAACATGGTCAGTGAGAATTAATTATACACACAACTATTTATAATGAAATAGTCTATCTCATCCCATATAAAATGAATAAACATGATGAAATCTCAAATAAATCCAAATCTTATTATGTTTTTTGATCTTTGAGAATGAATTAATATTTATATAAATACCCGATGGAACTCGAAATGAAGTGACATATGACATTTACCATGAAGTACAATGATTTTGTATTAATGCATCTTTGTGAATTATTCATTTATTTAAAAAATGTTTGTATTCATGACACACAAAAAAATCTTAAACAAAGTGAGGTCATAAATAGAAAATCACAAAATGTTATCTCTACATAATTTTGTTTTATTTAGTAGCATTGAAATCTAAGAAAGTATTTCCATTTAGAGGAAGTGTACAAAATGGTGGAATACCATACCTTATTCATGAGGTTAGTCACTCCTTTCTCTTTGTTAGTATCAAGTTTATTTTCATTATTTGTTATTGTTTGTCAGCAATGGGCGAAAAAAGAGTTAATGACAAAGAAAGAATACATATTTTTCTCTAAGTAAAAGCTCATTCCCATTTGGATAACAAAGAATTAACACCATGACTATGGAAATGAAATAATAGTATATCATAGATCGAGTAGAAAAATGAAATAAATTCTTGCAACCTTATAATGCCATGCAAATTTTGGTGATTGAATTAAGTTAAAACATAAATATGGATGAGAGAGGGATAATATTGGTGAGGAATTAGTAGAAAAAGGGAAAAAATATTAATTCATAATAAATAATGAGTTTTTAAATTGATTGATATAAAAAATTATGAAAAATAAAATTATATAATTATGTAAGATATGATTACACGTTTGATAATACTTATTTTTTAATTCACAATGAATGTTAATAATTTTATAAAAATTTTATTTTTTAACCAATCTATTTAACATGAACCGTACACTCTTACATATTAAAATATTAAAAGATATAAAAAAAATATTATAAAACAACATAACCAGTCAAATCCAACCTACATAATTTTAAAAATCATATAGCCATGGTTAGAAAAAGTGCAACCAAGAAAATTGTTTATTCAACCAAGTGAGGACCCATGCCCAAAATTGTGAAGGAAACGAGTAATCCCCTAATGTATGTCAACTTTGAAATTAAAAGAATTTCAAATGAAATTAAAAGAATGGTGAGATTTGGGATTTATGCGACCTAGTGTATCACCCTTATCACCCTTGGGAGTGTAAATGATTTTCAATAGAAAGGAGATGGAGGTTGGAGATTATGTCAGATTATCATCATTTAAAGAAGGTGATGATTAAAAATTAATATCCTCAAGGATTGATGATTTATTTGATTAAAAGGAGAGTATGTTTTGAAATAGATATGAGGTTAGGGTACAATTAACTAAGAATTAAAGAAGGAGATATTCTGACATTAGTGTTTAAAACAATATTTTGGCATTAGGATTTGTAGTAGTATCTTTTTGGATTAATTAATACATTGGGCATTTTGATGGGCCTAATGAAAAGAGTATTTCATGAATTTTTAGAAAAGTTCATACATGTAACTCTTCATGGTATTTTAATCTATTCTAGAACCATATAAGAGAATAATGAAAATTTGAGGATCATTTTATAGTGCATAAGAGAAAAAAAAATAATATGATAAATTTTCTAAGTGTTCATTTTACCAATTTGAGATTCATTACTTGAGCCATATCATATTAGGAGATCGTATCACAATGTCTCATGTGAAGATTGATCCCATTATGGATTAGCCAACACTTACTAACATGCATTAAGTACATAATTTTATGGGGTTAGTAGGCCATTATTGTAGATTAATTGAGGGACTCTTGAAAAATAATGAATCCCATACCTAAACTACAAAAAAAGAATAATAAGTTTGATTAGACTAAGAAGCGTGAAGAGGCCTTGAATAAGTTGACGGAGTTGTTAGCAAAAACACCAATAATGAATATTTTGGATTTGGAAATGGATATTTTAGTATGCCTAGCACATACAAAGATGGAATGGGATATGTACTTATGAAAAATAGTAGAGTGATATCTTATGCATCCAAGAAGCTCTGACTGCATGAAGAACATTATATGACCCATGTTTTTGAAATGGTGGCTATTGTACATGAATTAAGGATTTGGAGAAATTATTTGCTTGCAAGACAATTTGAACTAAAAACTGATCATTGTGGATTACTACACATTTTCATACAAGATGATTTAAATGTAAGACAAATAAGATTCTATTAACTAAACAATAAGTGTGGATTTGATATAATTTGATATAAAATGGATAGTAATAAAATTAGTGGATGCATTGAGTTGAAGGTTGTGTATATTTTTCGTTATTCCTTTAAAGATGAATTGAAAATTAATAATTAATGTTACTAAGAGGTAAGGAATGAATTAGAGGAAGATGCAATGAGAATTATTAAATATGAAGGCTATGAATAAGATAATGATGGTTTTTTTTATTCTATAGAATAATTTAAGTTCCACTAGTGAGTAAGTACAACATCTAGTTCTAAGTGAAGCTCATTGAGTTATATACATGGCAGTTCATAGTGTCAAAATGATGATCACATATTTGAAACCATTTTTCTTTTGGAAAGGGATGAAGGAAGACACAGGTGAAGGGGCCACATTAAGTTCAATAACTTAATCCTTAGTCACCCTTAGAATCACAACAAGAGTAACCCTAGAGTTTGTCTTCATCATCAGATAGATGTTCCCCACAAATAGTCATAGATACTTAAAGGGAAATCATTGTAGAGCCCTTAGAATTACATGAATAATTCCTAAAGGGATAAAACTACTTAAAACCCTTGGTGCTAGGAAAATTAGGATGATAATTCAAACTTAAATTAAATTATTTATGACCTGAGTTTAATATGGAATGATGAATGTGAATCTTAGTTAGTAAACATGTTAAATTTAATACTAGAAGATTTAGGAGAAAGTGATATAGGCAGTAATTATAAATAGGTCACTAAAAGAAGCTGCCATGTGCCTTATGTGACGATTTGTGTGTACATGAAAATATAGTAGCCATTCCTAGAGTCAATAGATCTAGAGTACCACGATGAGATATGGACTCAACCGTTGGATTATTAGCATGTACCATTTAGATGATGGAAGTATCATGAACACATACACTTATTGAAAGACTATGCACTCAGGAAAAGTGAACAACAAGAGAAGGGTATGTGATTGGCTTCAGATGGCTTCAATTAGGTGGTAAATAAAAAGAGGAACCCTAAGATGAAAAAACCACTTAGAGAACAAAAGAAAACGATTGAAGAAAATGCCTACATAGTGCTAGAAAATATTGAAGAGGATATAGTGCTAACAAAGGATATAATGGTAGTGGAGATGACACATGAAATTTTGTAAGGAAAACCAAACCCTAAGAGGAAGGCCCGAAAGAAGTCATTAGAGGATGCATGAAAGCAAGGGAAGATTAGGAAAGAGTAAGTCACAGTGTTTATGGGAGATAATGCATAAACTCTAAGTAATGAGGAACAATTCATAGTGAATTTAATTTAGGGATGGTCACATATCAATCAAAATGGCATACCAAAGGAATAAAATAAATTATATTGTCAATTATATTTAAAATGGAGAGGTCAAAGACATTTGCACAAAGGGGAGTGTATTGGTGATACAAATACTTTGACACTGAGGGATAGGGGTAAAGACTAGAACACTAAAGAGGGAAGATGAAAAGGAATGCAAACTACGAGAGAGGTCATTGATAATATGTGTGAACACTTGATTAACTCAAGCCAAGTGGTTGCGCATCCATAGATGTTATCCACTTCTCTTCAACATACCCAATGAAGATAGTTACTTGGAACATAGGAGGAGTTAATAGTAAAGGGAAGTAGAAGTATTTCATGGAGTGAGTTGGAAAGGAGAAGTGAGGGCCATTTATTCTACAATAAACTAAGGTTACTGTAGAAAAGGAGAAAGAGTTTGGGTGGAAAAGATGGAAGGGATGCAAAGTTATGGCTCTAGATATAAGGGTTAGTGTGGGAGGGATAGAGATTCTATGGAACTCACTAGAAGTATCATTCCAAGACTAGTTGGAGTGTCCTAGAATTTTTTAGGGAGATTCAGATGACTTGGATCCTAAGAAATGGTCAACCTTTCTGCAGTTTATGGCCCCCATATTTTTGTGGAGAAGGGAGTTTTTTGATCAATTTATGTGATATAAGAAGGTACCTCCTAGATGAACTCTAGATAATAGGGGTGATTTCAATCTAATAATAACATTGCATGAAAAAAAGGGGGAGTAGTAAGGCTAGATCTGGAAGCTAAATTTTTCAAGGAGATGAATTAAGACATGAGACTAGTTGATATTGAAGCAAAAAATGATGTATTCACATAGAATAATTGTAGGGGAGGAAAACTCTAGGTATATAGTACGTTAGATAGGTTCTTGGTATATGAGGAGGTGATGGGTAATGATATATTCATTGAGGTGGCCATCCTCCCATTTATGGGATCAGATCATTGACCAGAATAATAGGAGATATATTTAAAAGAACCATCGAAAAATTGACCTTTCAGGTTTCAAAGCTTTTGGCTTTACGATCCCACTTTTATGGATAAGAAAAAATAATGGGTGGAGGATATTGAGGTAAGGGGTAGAAATAAAATGTACACATTTTAATTAAATCTGAAGGAACACAAACATAAAATTAGGGATTGGAATAAAATGGAATTTGGTCATATCATGGAAGAAAAACCAGTTTTTAAGGGCCAGATACATGCCATACAATAGAAGTTGATATTGGAAGGATGAATAGAAGAATTGGTCACTAAACAAGGACAAATTATTAATAAGCTAGAATAAATAAGAAAACAAGAAGATACTTTGTGGAAATATAAATCAAGAATCCAAAGGTTAATGTAGGGGGGGAAGAATACTAAATTCTTCCATAATTCTTTGATTAAACACCAAAATAACAATAGGATTTTATTTATTACAACAAAAAATGGATATATATTTCTACAACATGAGGAGATAGAATCAAAATTAATAGACTTACCATTAGGACACACTAACAGAGCTGAAACCTACTAAATAGTATGCCATAAAAAAAATTATGGTATATATTCCTAAGATAGTCAACTAGGAGAAAAATGAAGCTTTGATGTGGAAAATATTATATAAGGAGGTTGAGGAGGTGGTTTAGTCCATGCCAAAGAATAAGGCTCTAGGCTTGGACAATTTTACTTCGGAATTATTTAAATCTTATTGACAGTTCGTTGGGGAGGAAGTCCATGCCTTGGTGGAAGAATCTCAACACCTCTAGAAGGCTTGGTTGGGATTGAATGCCACATTTATTACCTTAGTCCCCAAAGAAATTAAGTCAGAGGACCCAAGCAAGTTCAGACCCATCACCCTCTATAATGTAATATACAAAATCATTTCTTCAATTATATTTAATCATTTTAATTTGCTTCTCAAAGACTAAATCACCCTATAGCAAATGGGATTTGTGGAGGGCTGCCAAATTGTAGATAGGATAGTGACAACTCATGAATTTTTCCATTCCCTAAAAAAAATAAGAGACTAGGTATGTTAATTAAATTACACTTTTCTAAAGCTTATGATAAGTTTAGTTTGACTACTTGCTTCAAGCTCTGGACACCTTTGGTTTCTCCTGGGATTAGATATCTTGGATTAGATCATTCATCTCAATGTCATTCTATTTTGTATTACTCAATGGTTCTGCCACTAGGAATTTTAATCTCGTACTAGGATTTACACAAGGAGACCCCCTGCCACCATTTCTCTTCATATTGGCAACTGAAGGACCTGGAAAATATTTAAAAATGGCATGCACCAAAGGTAACATTAAAGGACTTCGTATATTTAGAATTTGACAATGACCTTCCTATCACCAACAAATAGTTTGTTGATGATATAGTTCTATTTAGACAACCCACTCTTAGAGGTCAGATCCATACATAACAATGATAAATCAAACATCTTCTTTTTCAATTGTAGTTCACCATTCTAACACCATCTTGCTAGAGTGCTAGATTTTAGATTGTATGCCTCCTAGCTAAATATATTGGAGTCCCCATAGTGGCTAATTCAATGAGAGCATCATGTTGGCAAGAGAGAGTTGAGAAAATTTCTGCCAAACTAAATAATTGGGAAGTTAGAGAACTTAATCTAACAGGAAGGGTTATTCTCCTTAAAGTGATCCTCCAGGTGTTACCAATGTATGAAATGGTGGTATCATCATCTCCCAAAATCATTTGTAAATATCTAACTTCAATATTCAAAGAATTTTTATGGAGAGGGGGAAATAATGATAAGAAATGGTTGTTAATAGCATGGGAAACGTTATGCATGCCAAACCTATTGGGAGGTTTGGGTTTGTGAGATCTTGAGATTTTAAATAAAGCCTTAGGGGTGAAAATATGGTGGAAATGGATATAGTGGGGAGAGGAATTATGGAAGAGAATTTGGAGTGGAAAGTATAGCGCGTCCACCACTTAAATGCATAAACCAAAGGATCGTGTAGTCATTCAAGGCTTGTCCATCTAGAACTTAGCTCAAGCAAACCAAGGATTGGTGTAAGAACATTTTTTTTGAAAACTGAGAGACGTGACATAGTACACTTCTAGGATTATGCTTGGCAACAAATTCCTAAGCTAAAGGATAAGGAAGAATTCCAAGAGCTGAAAATATTTACTACTACATATGGGGCGAACAAGGTAGTTGACTATTGGAAAGAACTCTATAATTCTTCCCATGGGCGAGTATGGAACTCAAAAAAATATTGGAAAAATCATGAAATAGAGCTCTTGTAGGACAACCTAAAGGAAGAACTATAGGAAAGTAAAATTTGGATAGCTCAGGAGCCAAACAAGCTATAATGGGGATATCAAGAAAAATGATTTTTCACATTGAAAGAAGCCTACTTACTATTGACGAGACACAAAAATGTGTCCAAATATGTGATATGGAGGAAAGTATGGACAAGCAATTCATGGAGAAAATCAATTCACTTCCTATGGCTAGAAAGGAGGGAAAATTTCCAATCTAGTATCACATCATGAAGAAAGGATACTAGGGCATGTCATATTTATATCTAAATGGAATATAGGAGGAGACCTTGGATCATTTACTAAATTTGTGCCCATATGTAGAAGTAGCATGGTCATTTATTCCTTCAATCTTTGGTCACAATGATCACAATCTAGAGGACCTAGTGGCTATGATTGAAAAATGGAGACATAATATGTTCAAGAACCCTATAATTAACAAAACTTGGATATTTAAAGGGGGTTTCACCTCCCGGGCCTTGTAGAAGAATGAAATGAGAGAGTATTCAGGAACAAGACAATATCTATTGAGATCATTTGGGATACAATGAAAAAAAGTATCAAAGAGATAATCTTAGCAAAACCTTGGTTAATGGAATACTAGAAGATTGATAACCAATAGAAGGAAATCATGAGGAAACTGCAGTTAACCCAGTGTAGGATCTTCTCTAGAAAATCTAAAGGTCTTAAGGTAAGTAGATATATTGCCACTTTCTTTACCCTCCCAATCAGGTTTTATTAAATTAAATTTTTACAAGGCCTCAAATGGAAACCTAGGTATTGCAGGGTTTGGTGTTATTTCAAGAACTGTAACATGGATACCTTATGGATTTACTCATAGAGAAATGGGACTACCAACAATAATATGGCATAGTTCTACGATTTGGATGAAGGCCTCCATATTTCCATCTTAATGGTTATCAAAGATACAAATAGATGGTAATTCTAAGCTCATTACAACTACCTCTCAAATATTAATCCATGGGACCTCTGCCACGAAAATGGCTAAAAGCTAGTGATTGGAATTTATAATTGTTAGTATCATGAAATTGATTTCTCTATTGGACTATGTCATAGACCAAAACTCAAGAAAAAGGGATAACAAGGAAGGTGATTTCATGGTTAAATTAGGATGTCAGAGTCTAGATCTATGTTTAAACTTGACAAGCCTAATAATGGATCAAGTTAGCTAGGCTAACCCACTCCAATCCATTTTGGATAGTGATAAGGGCCTCCCTGATGGGGTTGATTGCATTGTAGAAGAGGGTGCATTAATGGTTGAGCCCACCACCTTACGGTGTGATGTATAGTTATGAGCTAGGGGCATGGCTTGCCCTGAGCATGCATCTACATGTAGACCACAAGTTCATCATTTATGCCTATTTAACCATGTAGGCCACTTTTAATGGGTTTTTTGGCAAGGGGTCTGGAGCAGAGGTGAGGTTGAGGTGCCAACCTCCCTGTTGTTGGAGGAAGCATGAAATTCATTTGTGGAAGAAGGGTCAGTTGTATGGGTGCCTAGTTCTTGTGAGGCAAGGCATGTGTATTTCATTGTGCTGATGAAGTGGTGGTGGGAGCCTTTTTTCATTGACATGTTGAACCCTTGCGTCAATTTCTAGAGTTTGATGGTGCTTCTCTATGGATGCTAATCACCTACATCTTTGGTGAGATGGATCAATTCGTTCCCTTCTTATTCTTGATTCATATATTTTTTCTTCTCTTGCTCATTTGAATTCATTCTATGGTTACTAGTCAGGGGTTATTGTTGTGTTTGGGTTAAGAGAGATTCTAGTTATTATCAGCCTTGGGTCTGGTCTATTGTGGTCTTAACTAAGAGTGGGGAATTTTGGTATGTATGTGTTATGTTTCATGTCTAATAGGTGGTATTTATTGATGAGTCTGGATGATAGGGTAAAGGTTCTCTCACCCTCCTGGTCTTCCTAAGAATTGCATAATTACTATAGGATTTGTTTTATGGTTGGTCTATCACTATGTATTTGGCTAAATTTCCTAGTGTCAATGAGATATATATTTAATCGAACAAGTTTGGTGGAGACTGAGCCTGGGGCTCTTTCGAATTTTGTGGTTTGGTTCATGTGGTATATTTATGGCACTATATTTTGTAGATTGGGTCTTGCTGGTGTCTCCTCTATTTTATTTTCTTATCACTTTTGAAGTTGCAATTTCTTTGGTTATTGTTACAAGTGCACCCCCATTTTTACACCCATGCCTCTCATGAAACAAATGTGTTGTGGGAGAGGGGTGGGGGAAGAAACCCACAAGGCCAATGAAGGGCTAGGATCTTCGCTCATGACTCCATAATAACTTATTTTAATGCAATTCCATGAGAAACATCGAGAGAAATTAGAAAATTGGAAACTTGGATGGGAGAATAAAGATATTCCCACTTAAACTCTGAGATTATGGACCAAGTTTCTAGCTAGATTTTGAACCCTGATCACCCCATGGAACAAGAAAAACAATATCTAAACTCAGTGGCTCTACACTGGCAGATGAAGGTGCTACATGGATTGGTATTAAAGGACAAATAGGTGGAAAGGTATTGTTTTTTTTTCCTTTATGGAAGACATCAAGTGAATGTTAAGGAACCAACACCTCACCTTGGATAGGATGGACTCAAGGCTAACCCATGTAGAAGGGCACATTCATGGTGATTCAAACATTAGTGCATCTCCTAGATCTAGTGTCAGGGACCTTGCTCCCATCACTTCCTAGGAATATGAATGATGCTTATTCTTGTTAGTTTATTTATAATCTTGTCATGTTTTGTAATGAATTCTAAGCTTGAAGGGACTCTCTATAATCTGGAGCTAGTTGTTTGTTTTTTTTTTTGTACTATGGAATTAAAAAATAATTTTTGGACTGTGGGTACTGTTGTATCGCTAGGATAAAACAAATAAATATCTAGTTGATTGGATGTAACATCCATGTATCTCTAAGCTATTTTGATAATATAAGGTGCTTTATTTTGCAAGAAGAAAGAAAGGAATACAGGTAGTAGAATAAAATTTATATTAAGAGACATGAAAGATGTGACTAAATATTTTATTATTCTAACTAATATATATATATATATATATATATAAGAAAGATGTCCTAATAAGTGAAGGTGCAATAAAAAAAAAATGGATTGGATATTAAAATTTATAAAGAGGTTGGTAAATACATATAATCCAATTAATAAATGAAAAGATATTATTCATGAGAACTCTCCATGTGGAAGAAACATAGAACTAGAATCTCAACTAAAATTTGAATTTTGAGGGAAATAAGGGAAGTTAGGAACCAAAATTGACACCTATATGACTAATTGAAATCATAGAAACATGTAGGTACCAAAATAGGAAAAAAATGGGAAAGGATAAAGAGATATCTAAGGGATAATTTAGGAAACATGTTTTGGGTGAGGGAAAATAGTTTTTTAAATATTGTAAAAAAATTGAAATTACTAAGAGCTTTGACTAAAACATGACACATGGGATGGATAAAAATAAGAATTTTGAGGTAAAGAAATTGATAATTTTGCATAAGAAGAAAAATGGCAATATTGAAAAATCTTATAAAAAGGGAACAAACTAAAAAGGAGGCATCTTATGCACCCTAACGTTGGATGGTTATCCTAATGAAAAAGTATCTATTGCATGAATAGCTTGAGTATTGTTGTGAGATTGGTGTATGGAGGCCAGTAGAGTGGAAGCCTCTTAATCTTAACGAAACTCTTCTCCGCTTATTGGGTCATCAATTCCTTCTATAGCTCCATTGCAACTTGGTGGTATGCAAGGAAAGAGAGTACTTGAGCAGGCAAGGAGGTTCACTAATAAGTTGCAGCTTTAAACTAAACAAGGAATCCAACTAGAAGAAAATCAAGTTTTGAGACTACAGTCAGTAAGATTGTAGAATAACTATAATATGATATGTGGTATAACTAAAATGTTTATATGTAATAACTATTTCATTTATTTTACACATTTTCTTAAATAATAACTCTTTAAGGAGAAAATGTTTAATATTAATTCATGTAACTTTTCATAGATACTTGGATGAATATTTCAGCAGAAGCAAAATTTATATACCTAGATTTATGCTTTTAGCCCTAGATATACTCTATTATTAATTATATATATAAACTTTATCATGAACCTTTGAATGTATAAAATTTTTGGAAACGAACTTATATGATTTTAATTAAACTTTATTTTTGATTTGTTTAACATAAATACATTTCGTTATAGTTTTTATTAATTTATGATGAAATGTAGCAAATTATTTGTATAAATTTTATTTGATAAATTATATGTATTTAGAATGTGTGTGTGTGTGTGTGTGTGTGTGTGTGTGTGTGTGTGTGTGTGTGTCTGTGGTTGGTGTGCGTGTGCGTGTGTGCATGTGCGTGTGCATGTGCGTGTGTGTGTGTGTGTGTGTGTGTATAGATGGTTGGAAAATAAATATGTATATACCCTAACTATAAATTGACATAGTATTTATGAAACGTAATAGAGGTTGAAATCATTGTATTGAAAACCTTAAAAAATTGTTATAATTCATTCTTGTAAAACTCTTAAGGATGGTATCCAATTGCTGAAATTGTAAACTAATAACCATAACTGTAACCAAAATGAGTGCACAAAAGGGTAGAACTTAGACCAACTTTACGACCATTGAATAGTTAAGAAATTTTACTTTATTTTCACAAAAGCTATTATTATTTTTGTAATAGTTTTGGGGATTTATGTTTTAAATTTTCTTTTGTTTCATTAAGAGTTTTATTCTCTCACTTGAGGAAACATGTTAATGGCTCAAGACTCTAAGGAATATGGTTGAAAGACTACCTTTTAAGGGGCATCTCTTTGAAAGCTTGCCTCCTTATAGACTACTAGCCGATAATTACATGTAGAATGATTTTTCTTGAATAAAAAATATAAGTCAACTTGCATTTGATAATAAAAACTAATAATAATTGTCCTCACTATTGGTTTGACAATTGGATTATGATAGACTATCCCATTGTATAAAAATTAATTTGGAAGATGAATAAAAATTACCACCAAACAATTTCATTTTCATGTACTTGTAAAAAAAGTAGCCAAAATAGATTTTTGGCTTTGTGAAGGTAATGAAAATGTAATAACCACCCAAGAATTTCATTTTTATATACTTGTAAACAAGGTAGCCAAAATAGATTTTTCTCTTTGCGAAAGTGACGGGAATGCAATTGCATTCCCAGTGGCTCCTTTGAAATAAGTGCCTTGTAATACAACATCGATATGTTTGATATTAATATTGGATAGGTTTGTTGATCAAATATTATTAGTAGGTGTCGTCAGCGGAGGCAGAGGAATTGCCCGGAATTTCAAAAGTGGTAGAAATCCCGCCAAAAGTATTTCAAAAAATTTGGTTGTGGTAGTGTTTGAATCATGTTTTTGATGGTGGAAATAGATTCAACACCATCAAAAACCTTTGGGGAACCCCAAACCTTGAAGTTTGACAGTAACCTGGATTTACAAAAATCCCTATCGAATTTTATCAAAATCTTGCCATAATTTCTATGATTTTCAGGGAAAATTTGTAGGTTGGTTAGACTACGACATACAATAAGGGTTGACAAGTCTCATACATCAAGGATTTTAGATTGAAAATGATGTAGTCTTTGTGAATTTTAATAAAATCTACATAGTAGATAATCCTTATCATTATAGTTTAAATATAGCTAAATAATGTTGTACTGGGACAAAGTCATTAACCATTGTATGTAAAATTCCCTACCATTATAATTTAAATATAGCTAAATAATGTTATATTGGGACAAATCCATTAAGTATTGCATGTAAAATTGGAGTATTTTACCCAAGGAATCTGTCATGTAGTCCACTATACCATTGAATTTATTGAGTATGAGTGAACTTGGGTAGATTTACTATTGTAGTGTGAAATTGGCCTTTGGTGTGATAACTAAAAATAAATTTCTACCCACTGAGATTTATGATGCATTTAGAGGAGCCAAATTTTTGAAGATGTAAAATTTTCGTCAAGTTCTACACTCCAAAAAAAGGATTGCACGTATAAGGATTTGATCTCTCTAGCGACTTGATAGATCCTGCATTAGATGGATCTAGACTACTATTATGGTCAACATTAACATAATGTTTTTTTTTTTTTTTTTTAATTCCATATATATATAAATTTTTTGAAATATTTTTATGACGTATAAAATTCTACATCTTGCTCACATTTAAATGAAAATATAACATTTTTCTACTTTTGGTTATTTTTTCTCTATGTAAAGTTAATATAAAATTTCATTACTTCAAATGGATATTGAAATATTTTATTTATGGTTGAGAGTGAGAGTGAAATATTCTTACCAAATCTCCTCACACCAAACATATTTATTCATCTTTTTTTTATGATCATTGATATTTTATGTTTATTTTAAAAGGGTACACATTTCAAAATCTTTGTTGAACATGGATGGAATTACACATCACCCTCATATTGGGTTGTAGAATACCCCACTCAGTGCAATAAATGGGGACCTTATTTAGATTTTTATTTTTTCCTTGCTTATTTTCTTATACAAAGTATTGATAGTCTTTTTTAATACTTTTATATGAAATTCCCAATTTTCTTTGATTTTATAAAATTTCATGTTAAATTCTTAAAAAATCCAAACTTGTTCCCCACCGATGCGGCCATCTGAAATCCACCTTATTCCTCTAAGAGATGTACTTTTGATTCACTAGAAGCTTGAATATGTGCCTTTAAATGGTCAAATTCCTTGCCTGATTTCATTATTTTTTAATGAGATATGAAAGTCACTTAATATTCACCCATCCGAGATCACGTGATGACCAAAACACTTTGTATACTATGCACCCTCAAATGACTAGATATCTTGTTAAGTCATAATCCCTTATTAATAGTTAAGCATAAACCCTAATCATAATTAATTAATGTGTAATGAAAATACATCCATCTACTCTTATTCAAGAAGGAACACTTTGATGACCTGCAGATCTAGTCTCTTATTTAAGTAGGAACACTTTGATGACCTGCACCTCGGATGAACGAGATTTGTTTAAACTTACTTAATCATTGGATTAGGCTAATTAAGAAATTTAAATACAATTAATCGTGATCTAGTATCCATCCTATCATTGGAGAAAGAAATTTGTTACATCTATCAGAACCTAGATGCTCGAATCATATCATTAAAATATGATTAAAGTTAAATAGAGTTGCAAAGTAAGTCAAACTGCAATTAAATCTGAATTATGACTTAGGACCCAAATCCAGCATCCAAGCCAAAGAAACAAATTCTATTTGAATATATTTCCAGCCCCAAGATATGCAGATTAGTAGCTCAATTACCATTCAACGGATGATTTGACATGCATTTACCTTTGAAGTGGCTTCATAGATCGTCAACCTATGTGGCCTCAATAAGGTTATGTTCCTCTTTGTCCATTCATCATTTACCAGTTTTTAACACCTCTAGCCCCTGGTTAACCGTAATATTTTTGCAAGTCGTTATTAGTTTTGAAGTAAGGTTTTCTCTAGATTTGAGTTGTTATGGCTAGTATGTTGCACAAATTTTTTTATCTCAAGTACTCTCATAATATCTTGAATTCTTACTAATTTCTAAATCGGTCTATGCAAGTAAAATGGGAAAAGGGAGCAAGCCTAAGGATACCTGACATTGCCTTTAAACAAAAGATGTTGGGAAAACAAAGATGAATTGAGGATATCACTCCCTTGGAACTTGGAACACATTCAATTATATTGAACATAAAATCTAGTTGATAGATAATTAGGGAATTTCCAATAATAGTCCCAATAGTGAGACATTTAATTTAGGAACATGATTTCATCCATTTAACATATTTACTATACAAAATGTTTCTTTGTTTTAAATTTTAAGTATATAGTTTTTTGTTTTTATGCTATTTTATTAACTCACATAAACCAAAAATACATTACATAGTTCATGCATTAACTTCCATCGGACTTTATGACATATGGTCTCAACTTGCATTGTGGGAAAAGATGTATTTTTTTACCATCTGTTGATAGAGTAGAAACACCAACACTGAAAAAGGTACAACATTTCCAACATCGAGATTCTATCAAAGTATCATGCCATAAAAAAAATAACAAAAAACATATAACAACTAAGAATCAAAGGAATTTAATGGTGTTAGATCTTGTGTACTAAAGGCTGGAGGGACTGATGAGGTAGCAATGCAAGGGATGTGACTTCCGATCTAAGCGAGATGAGTGTCCATCCTTTCGGAATCTAATATTATAATTTTCTCTTCTCACATCGATGAGATGAGAAAATACACTATATTGGTCCTCCTGTCTTTCTGTCAAGAATCTTCCCATTAAAGTTTTCATATTATAGTAAAGGAAGAAGCCCTAGAGGTACTACATCTTATGACCCTTTATGTGGCTAGGGTATGCAATCAGTTGTCCAACACACAATAGACCTGAAAACACACAATAACCATATAATACTATGGTGCAGAATGACGACCACAATGAGGCTTTCCTTACTAGATCGATTAGTGTAATTTCACAAATCAAACCATAAATAATACTAAATCCTACAATAAGACCATAAATAAAATTAGATTCCACATTAATTAAATAGAAGTACACCTGAAGACCAAGTGCAACAGGTAGAGGCCCTCCTTGAAGCCATGGAAACTACACTAAAAAACCATCGATATCACAATATAGATTGAAGGTCCAACCTATGAGCCAACTAATGCTAGCATCACTAAGGATAAAAAGCCATCACATAAGCCAAACCATTAACCAAAACACAGTTAGTAAACCAAGAGGCTTGACATAGTTCATAATTACCCAGTGAGAGGCATGCCCTAGTATCTTCATGCATAGTGTGATGGTGATGGAAATAGAAATTGGGGTTAAACCAAAATCCCTTTCCTTAAAAAATATTGATCTTGAGTCCTATGGGTTATGGCCACAAATCCTATTAGAAGCACTTCTTTAGGCTCTTAAGCCTTTAAACCTGTGGACCATACACTTATCGAAATCTTTAATATAGGCATTTAAGCCTTAAAACCTTGCATCACAGATATCACAAACACATGGGAACACAAAGGAAAACCCCGCTTAGAATCCATGGGCCGGACCTCAAATATTATAAGCCTACCTCTATAACTATCAGTAGTTCTACTCCTTATCCTTTTCCATTGCACCGATCTATGTCTTCTGCGAAACTCCAACTACCCTATCACCAATTGGCCTATTACCAACATCGCCATATCACTCATCGACGTATCGACCGTCGCTCCTCCACTACTCCTTGACCTCTCTGACATGCGATTGTCGATTTCATCTGCATCGTTGATATGGAATCTTGATCCGATGGTTCAGGATTGTTGATCGCTTTGCAATGATGGTCAGATCTGATAACAACCTAAGGCCTCTGCCAATGTGATATTATTAGGACTATTAATCTCATAGATCTAACGGATCCTATGTATTTTTGCCTGTTTCCTCCTAAACTTAATCTCCTTCGCCTTTGATGGATTTTTGCATTAAACATAGTTCTTTCATGGTCTATCAAGCATGCATAAGTTCCATTAATGTCCTTGGGTCGCCATCGATCCTTTTCATGATTGATGGTTGATCAACCTGCAACATTTGAACACACTTATAAACACTAGCTTTCAAGCCATTAAAACACATATATATATGAAATACATACAGGCACACAATCAACATTGAAACACACAATTTACTATTATATACAAAATGGTTATAAGCCAAGGCATTTCAGCCTTAGGACAAAATCTCCTTTCGACTACATTGTATCTATCTCACGATCTCCCTTGAACATGCAGGTTCATCAACATATATATATATATAAGGAAACATTGGAACAAATCACTAAAAGGATCTTATCAGATCTCTCCATGATTTCCACCAACAAAAGCCCTAAAGCTCGTTACATGCATCCACATGGAAATTACATTAAATAATATATATCATATATATATATATAGTATATTATAATGTATATATAAATATATATATATATATATATATATATTATTATATATAAAGGAACACTAGATCGAATCACTGGGAAGGATCCGATCATATCCCTTCCTCAAATCTCTCAACTAATTCACATACATGGCAGATTACATTTAAATCAAGTCTTCGAGAGACTTATCCATTCCATCTTTTAAGATCTCCTATAACAAAATTTTTCCTGTTTTTCTCCCTGGTCCACATCTTCCTCTTCACTCTGCTTTGGATTCCTCCATTAATTGAGGGTGCTGGATGTTCCTACATCAGACTCCCGAGGCACAAAAATTTATGACCTCCTGGTCATATGCTTCTCTTTTTACTTAGTAATTCTACCCACTGATACTTCACTTCTTTATTGGAACTGCCTTCATGGTCTTCTGTGAGATGCAACCAAGCCTCTACAGTAACAGTCTTCTTCTGCTACATGATACCTCACCAAGCTCTCCTCACTTAGTCTTTCGGCATCCTTCAGGTTCTCTCCTCTGGAACCATATGAGCACTCCATGCTTTAGGTTTGCTGCAATCTTCTCACCTTCTGTTTTCATTCTCTGTGTGACAGTATGACCATAACTCTCCAACTCTATCAACTGTACCTCTTTCTTCTTTGCTTGCACTCCTTCTTCCTTTTCTTAGGAAATTCTTTAATCTTCCTTTGCACATAGAATCTTCATCTGGTCTGGTACTAAATTTCTTCTCTGATACCACAAATGATGCAGAGAGACTTTGGGGTCAACCAAAATCCCTTTCCTTAAAAAATATCGATCCTAAGGCCTATGGGTTATGGCCACAAATCCTATCAAGAGTGCATCTTTAGGCTCTTAAGCCTTTAAAACTGCGGACCATACACTTATCAGAAGCTTTAATATAGGCATTTAAGCCTTAAAACCTGGTAGCATAGATATCAAAAACACACAGGAACACAAAGGAAAACCCCTCTTAAAATTCATGGGACGGACCTCAAATATTATAAGCCTGCCTCTATAACTATCGACAGTTCTGCTCCTTATCCTTTTCCATTGCACCGATCTCTTTCTTCTCTGAAACTCTGACTACCTAATCGTTAATTGGTTTATCAGCAACATTGCCATATCGCTCATTGGCGTATCAGCCGTCACTCCTCCACTGCTCTTTGACCTCTCCGACATGCGATTTCCAATCGCATTTGCACCGTCGATCTGGACCCTTGATCCGATGGTCCAGGACCCATCGCATTATCGCTGATCACTCTGCGATGATGGTCAGATCTGATAATAACCTAAGGCCTCTGCTAATATGATATGATTAGGACCATTGATCTCACAGATGTAACGAATCCTATGTATTCTTGCCCGTTTCCTCCTTAACTTAATCTTCGTCACCTTTGATGGATTTTTGCCTTAAACATAGTTCTGCCACGGTCTGTCAAGAACACATAAGTTCCATTAATGTCCTTGGGTTTCCATCGATCTTTCCATGATTGATGGTTGATCAACTTGCAACATTTGAACACACTTATAAACGTTGGCTTTCAAGTCATTAACACACACACACACACACACACACACACACATATATATATGAAATACATACAAGCGCACAATCAACACTGAAACACACAATTCACTATTATATACATAATGGTTATAAGCCAAGGCATTTCAGCCTTAGGACAAACTCTCCTTTCGACTACATTGTATCTATCTCACGATCTCCCTTGAATATGCAGGGTCATCAACATATATATATAAAAATATATATATATAACATATATAATATAAAGTATATATATATAGAAATATATATTCATTATATATAATGTATGTATATATATATAGTTGATAATATTATATATATATATTCTAGTATATATATGTATGTGTATATAATATATATATAAACTATTATAAATATCTATATATATATTTGATTAGTTACCATATAGTATATGATGAGTATATATATATATATAAGAGAAGCTAGGACCGATCACAAAAGAATCCGATTAGATATCTCCGATGATTTCCTCCAACAAATCCGTAAAGCTCGTACATGCTAATCACATGGAAGATTACGTATATATTTATATATAATATATATAATATTATATATATATATATAATATATAATTAAATATATATATAAATAGATAGAACAATGGATTAGATCACTGGGAAGGATTCAATCATATCACTTCCTCAAATCTCTAAACTAATTCACATACATGGTAGATTACATTTAAATCAAGTCTTCGAGAGACTTCTCCATTCCATCTTTTAAGCTCTCCTATAACAGAATTTTTCCTCTTTTGCTCCTTGGTCCACGTCTTCCTCTTCACTCCGCTTTGGATTCCTCCATTAATTAAGGGTGTTGAATGCTCCTGCATTATATGGTCATCCAAAAAATTGTAGGCAAGGTAGGCAATGATGATCCTCTATCTCTCTTTCATGACTTGTAATCTAGAATTCCTGTCCAAGTCGATGAATCTAGATTTCTTAGTGGGCTAGAAAGCTCCAAGCCTTCCTTCCTTTCCATATACTAACCAACTCTAGTCTCTTCTCTCCAATATTCCATGGAATCAACACTAGTTTTACAAAACTTATGAGCAACCAGGGCTTTCCTAGGAAAAAGCTCGGTTAATGTCTCCTCACCCTTCCTAGTGAAAACTTGTATCACCTCACATTTTTCTAAATCTCGATGTGTCACATTCTATCGTATGTAGGGGTGGCCACACGACCCTTAGTCTTTAATGTACGACATTAAGTCTTGTGCTAGGGTGAGGGGAATTATCATCCATACCACTTCCATCCTCAATCCTCACCCCCATCAGGGATAAATAAATAGTTTGTTAAAAAAATAAACAATATATTTTTGTTACAAAACTTTTACTCTATATATATGAATTTTTTCGATGAGGGGTCGCTTGGATGAAGATGTATTGAAGGAAATTAATATTACTTATCATTCGTTTTGATCAATTTTGAAGACATGATGAGATTTTTAGAAAGTCTCATTTGTTTAGTAATATCCTATATGTGATATAATGTTATATTCGTATATGATTTTCATTGAATAAAAAATTAGGTTTTCATAAAATGTTTCTTTTCCATGAACATTAGTATACTCATTTTAATTCCATAATTAAAATAAGTATGTGAGCTTAATAATTTTTTTAAGTTTAGATTATTTATGTCACTTAAATTGATTACCTTTATATCTAATGTTCATGCTTCAAACTAAGTTGTATTGTCACATGCGATATATAATAGTTTTATCTATTATAAAAAAGAATTTAGGATTCATAATTGATACCCCAAATAAAACACCAAAAAGAACAAAAATCACATTTTTATTTAACACTATTTCATTAGAGTATATTTATTTAGGTGGCCTAACTAAGCCCATATATCAGTCACATAATAGTTTTTCTTTAGACATTTGTAGTTTCTTAGGAAGCCTACATTTTCACAATTCTTTGTCTCCTTTCTATTGGTAACAACAAGTTTTACAAAAACCAACAAAGTAGGAGTTAAACCTAGATAGCTTATAGGAACAAATATTTAGGATACTTAGCTTAAAGTAGTAGCAGTAGGTTAGATGTTTATTATAGGTTAGTTTAGGTTATGATAGCTAAGCCTTTATATCGATGAGTTTCATCACAACAAATGAGTAAGGTTCTATTTCGGGCCTCGATTCGGTGGTAAATCCTCTCTGTAGGATATAAATTTCCCACTTTTCAATAGATATCAATAACCCTGAGGCAAATGAACTCGTCATATAGTTAACTAATATAATTATATTGATGATTGAGATTTGGCCTAACAAAATATGCACCATTATCACAACCTACCTAGGTTCAGTAGTAAGTGATGGTTGGTATCTGATGGGTTATCATTGGTGTTGAAATATTATGACTATTTGGTAGTGTTAGTTCACCACTTCAGTAAAAATTAAAATTGTTATTTGATAATAAATTTATTGTTGGTAGAATTTACGTTGAGTGAATTAATATTCAAGGTATGTTGATTGAGTGTCTCATTGTAGATTCAATGATATTTATGGAAGTAACAACCAGTGAGGCCACTTGGTATGCATGCATAATCATAGTCCATATTAGTTACATATGAAATGTTAAAAAGTGAACACCTCTCATATAATGAACAAATGTAATGGGTTTAATTGTCCCAATTAAATTTAAATGATATGTTACAATTGTAAATATCTCTCTCTCTCTTCCTTAAACCAACAATTATTAAACATGAAATAATCACAACTCAAAGTGTCACAAAGGTTTCCTTGTGAAGCTTTAATAAACAAACCATAGACAATGAACTATATAGATTTTAAAAAACTTAGAGATAAGACTCTCTAAGGTTAGTAATAAGTATAAGGTGTTTTTGTATGGAACATTTAAAATATATATTATATGAGAGTAATAAAATTTATATTTATAAAAGAAATATATGAATACTCTTAGTACAATTATTTAAAATGGTGTAAATTAAGGCTTGGGGAAGCTTAACAATGTTATGGTTAGCATGATGTATCTTTTACAATATTCCATTTAAGAATTGCTATGAAGGTAATAATACCCTAAGGTTAAGGGATATTTCTAACTCGTTAAAAGTGTAGCAAATTAAAACCATTACTCATTAAATTATATAATCATGCTAAATGACGATTTTAGGAATCCCTTAGATAAATTCTCAGTCCATGGTAATTAATTTCAAGTATAAATAACTTCAATTTAGATATAACATGTTAAATAAATGAACTATAAATTATGTACGTGTTAATTACAACTTGGTTCTAATCATTATTAGATCTTGTGTTACTATTAATAACCAAAGGGAGAAAATGGAAGATTTTAGTACACAACCATTTTAATCATCTCATGTCAAAGTAGCGTGAGTAATGAGGTCCATTGCTCAAATCCTTGACTATACAATACAATTCACTATATAAAAATCGAAAAAATTATGTCATTAATTAGCATGTGAATGATTATTTTCTTTAGAAGTTAGGTTCATTATAAAATATCACAACAACTACAAGGAAATAAAGGTGAAACCAAGATCAAGATCAAGGTGGAAAGGACATGATTGGATCCCATGTCTACATTTTACTATGATGGATGGATACTCATACTAGGCACCAATTGACTGGATTGCTTAATAGATCATATTATATGGCTTCACTCAAGTTTTGAGGACTAAACATGCAAAGGGGGATAGAATGTAATGTACCTAGGTAGGATAATATGGGGTGCCTAAGGAAGTATCCAAGGAGAATAATGAACATAATATAACCATAATCATAGAATAAACCCACTTAGTAGCTAGTGGGTAATAAATGGGCCCACTAAATCATTAGAAGGAATAATGTATAGATGAGGGGTAATTGACATATACCCCATGGAATACTCGTGAGAAAGTATAAACACACATGAGTATCATTGTATTGAGATATGTTGCATGATGAGTATTGTATCATAACGAGAATGTTGCAAATTTATTTCCTCCATAGGGAATATTTTGATGGTGTTACCCTATCTTAAAGCTTCAATCTGTATTCTTGTGTTATTTATTGAGAGGGTGTTTTCTTGTTTATTTTGAAGTTAAGGGTTTTTACCATTTATCTATCAAGATTCAATACAATGTGGATCATTTAACTCATACCAACTAGCTTGCTTCTTCTACAAACTTCATGAAACTTTCCTCCAACTCTTTCTTAATCACATAATATTGAGGTCTTCCTTAATATTGTTGGTTTTTGAATTTTTTTGTTGAAAACAACATGGAGAAAGAGATACAATAAATTAAAATCTTAATACAAATTTGTAGTGTTCTTGTAGTCAAAATTACAACTACAACTACCAAACAAAACTAAACATAAATAAAAATAAGAGATAAAAAGTCTACACATAAGTTTAGACTACAACTACAAACTCAAATAATTAAAGAAGATGTGTTTAATAAAGAATAATAAGTTAGTTGATTCTAGTGAAAAAATGATATGAAATACATATAAGAGTGGAAGACACCTAGTTTTAACAAGTACAGAGATAAAAACCCTAACTTAAAGCACAAGCATTTAGCCAAGTCATTAGGCCTATGTTATATAATTTTAAGTTAAGTGTCATGTTTATTGATATAAAACTCTTACAAAATTATGATCATATACAAATACCACATAATCATAATTTGTAATGTAGGGTTATGTTTTTTTTTATGTCTCAACATCAATTCATGTTACGGATTTTGATCCTCTAAAATATTCATGATAGTCAACATAAGACTAGCCCTATAACTGTGAGTAATGGAGTCGATGTAATATCCACCATATACCATGGTGTCAACAAAATAGTTTAAGTTACACATATCAAATCTGATTAAGGTGATTTTCACACCATTGGAAATCTTTAAGTGTGTAGAATATCATCAATGGGTTAAAAATGAAAGTCACAAATTATTTATCCTAAACATTATCAGTTCATACCCAAAAAAGTTATGAAATGTTCTAGACCCTAAATCACCAAACTATGATCTACACCTAAAATAGACTTTATGAATCAATTCTTCTAATTTTTCCACCAATGAAAAATTAAA
>APFE030199542.1:0-28979 GCA_000404065.3 Pinus taeda
TGAGTTTAACTGTGAAGTATATATCAGATTTCTGTGATTTTGTTGAGCTTCTTAGAGTTAAACATGAGGATGTTTGCATTATGTTGTTCTATGATTCATTTCAAGGGAAATGTAAACGGTGGATTGAAAGTTTTCCTGCCAAATCCATTAAGTTATTTATAGAATTTTGGTATATGTTTGTGGAGGAATGGATAGATAGATCAGATGTGGTGGCAAATTCTCCTTTAGTTCAAATTTTTAAACAATGGAATGAGGATCATATTAATGAAGAAATAGGTGAAAATTTTTCTTTCTCCTTGTCTTCATATCTAAAACCATTTGACTGCAAGGGAGAAGATAAGATGAAATTTTTGGATGAAGTTGCTAAGGACATTGAGAAAGACATTGAAGATTTAGAAGGTCAAATTCAATCATATAGTCTTCATGGTCATGATCATTATTTTTAGAAGCTTTCTATGATAGAACACAAGGAAAGAATGCTGGTTCCTTTCTCTTTCACGATTGAGGAACTGTATGCTGTTGTTGAAGATCAGTTTGCAGAACCAGAAAGTTACAAGAATCATCAAGCTGATCATGCATTCTGGGATCCTATAGCTGAATACATGGAAGATTTTTACTCTCCAGTGTTTCAGCTTTTCTATGAAAATCAGAAGCCATTTCAGTGGCAGTGGTCATCACAATATCATATTGGCTTTGAACTCCAATGCAGTCAAAAAACTCAAATATCAGATAAGACAAATGACTAGCTACATTGGAAATTTCACATTGATTAAGCTGAAAGAAGTTTGAAATGGATAGGGTAGGTAAGTAGGAATATGCAAATAAGCTCAAGGTTGACTGAGCAATTTTTTTTTTAGTAGATGTAGATTCCTTTTTCATACAGTGATCATCAAGTTCAAGCCCGAGGTGAAGGCCCAAGAAACTTGAAGGGGATGCTTGTCAAGCATATTTCCATTTATCATAAGAGGATAAGGCACTGGACCTGCGAGTTCTTAGTGTACCACAAGGGCACACTATCCCAAGTGGAGCCACTATTATCACTGAAAAATCTTTGTCTCTAAGATTTGTCTTACCAGGTGTTTATAAGTCATATCTCACATCATGTTGGAGAAATTTTGAAAGTAGCTATGAAATCACTGAACTAGGCGTTTTCGCAGCGCGCTACGAAACCCCTGTAGCAGCCTATTTTATCAGAGAAAAATTGTTTTTACTAGTCAACTTACAGAGGCTTTCCTGAGCAGCTGAGAACTCCATTTTGCAAACTGAACGAGGTTTTGCTTCCTAATATGCTACACTACAAAAAACTCTTTCATTTTCTTCAAATTCATTCTGATCTGGGAGAAAAGGGTGACCAAAGGTGCACTACAAAACTGTTGTAGGTGCAGTCTTTCAAAAAACGGATTTTTCATGTTTGCCACGTGTTTTTCAAGGACAGTTTCTGGACAGCTGGAGAAATTTTTTAAAAAACCAGGAGAGGTTTTTGTTCTGGACAACATGGGCTACAAAAACCTCCTTTAGTTTCGAAAAATGTGTCATGGATGTGGAGATAAAGGCTCTGTCACACGTCCCATTTTCAGGGATCCTAAACCCTAAAAACAGGGAAACATGTTCCCTAATTTCTAGGGTTTGTCTTCAACAGTCACATTGCCACGTGGGAGGCTTAATCAAATTAGACTTCATGGAGTGTTAGGTGTCAAAGAATGCTTTAAATGTCTAGATATGGTTGTTGTAATCCTAATAAGGACTTACACTCCTAGTTGTATTAGGTCTCTAGGACTCCTAGTTAGGTGTCATTTGCATTTAATAGTTAGTTTTAAGTATCATTAGGTGTCATAGTAGGATGAATTCGAATTTCCCTCATGCTTGAGGAGGAATCCAAGTTATGTAAACTCTATATATAGCTGGAGCAGCAATGTAAAAAGGGTTGGACATTTTTAGAAACAGAGTATTGCTTTTGGCTTGTGTAAAAACTCAGTTTGATAATATAATTTGTTGTTTATCTTCTGAGGATTCTTACAGTGTTTCAAATGCTCAAGATATGTGGTTTTGTCTTATCTTTAATGTTTTTACAGTTGTACAAATACACAATCACTCAGAATTCACTTATGCTGCTCTGACTTCCTGTGTGTATTTGTAAACTGAGGGTTCTATTGATGTGATATTTTGAGTATTTAAACATTGCTGCCCTGACTTCTATGCATGAGCAGTTTTATATTTTATTGAATATGATCAACTCCATAAGCCCAATGGAAGTATTTGTAATGTCTGTCCAGCCAGCCTGTTTATTTAATTTACTTGTCAAGAGTTAGCCCTCTTATCAATAAACAAAATCAATAGTTTTTTAGAGAGAGCCCTCTCGAGCTAGGGAGGCTAATCCTTAGCCCAAAGATTGGTCTGAAACAGTTACACAAAGTCTATCTAATTAGCAGCCCCTTCAGTGCTGGATTTTGTGATAACAGGGTCTGTCCTTATCGCTATCACAAGTCGCAAATGGCCTATTCCCAGTCTTCCCTTTGTATTTTGAAATACGTTAAAAACACTGGAAATATATTAAAAATGGCTCATGATGGACTTTAAATTTCATATATTTCCCTTCACGAACCCTTTCAGGTCCGGGTCTTATCGCATATCGCAAGTCTCTTTGTATTTCGTTAAATAACGAAAATATGCAAAATACATAGGAAAATGCCTTTAGGCAGATCTCAAATCTTATATAATAGCTTTAAGAAACCTTTTTGGGTCCGGTTTATCACATTGGACATCCATATAGGTATAAGCCCCGCTCCTCTGTGAAGCTCTGATGCGATTGATCACAATCGCATATCACTATAACCCTAGGCCGTTTGCTGAGCACTCTATTGTGTTGGCCGATTATGATTCTGTGATGCAGTGTGGGCCATCAATTTGCGTGCTTGATCGACGGTCCACATTGACTCCACCGATCGCCATCGCAAGTTCCACACAGTCTGTGCCGATATCCATCGATTGTGATCCACCGACTAGATATGGACCGTTGATCAACCAGATCTGACGGCTGTTGTGCATTTCACTGTTTATGCCTCCGATACTCAGTTTTTTACTGCTTCCTTCGGTTTTTACCTCCCGGTAGTAGTTTTCTGCCTATATGAAGGTTTTTCTCTTGTGATTATTTTGATCTTTGGCCTGATTTTACTAACTTTTGAAGACTTAGAGAGCATATTTGTATCCATTTTTGGCTACATGCCAACAAGGCTAACAAGCACAGTTTCCAGCAAACATGCCCTCCAAAGAAAAGAGAAAGATAGTCAGAAGATTGCCCCCTTCACTTGGATTGGGGGAAATCTGTTCAAACTTGGCCCAGATAAAATCTTAAGAAGGTGTCTAAGGGAAGATGAAGTCCTTGACATCCTTCTGACCTGTCATGATGGGCCTTGTGGAGGTCACTTTGCAGCAAAGAGGATAGCATTCAAAGTGTTACAAGCAGGCTATTATTGGCCTACTCTTCATTAGGATGTGAAAAAGTATATTAGTCAGTGTGATCGGTGACAGAGGATGGGAAAGCCTACTCCAAGAGATGAAATGCCCCTACAACCTCAAGTGACTTTCGAGCCATTTGACAAGTGGGGAATGGACTTCATTGGGCCTATCAACCCTTCTTCAAAGAAAAAAACAACACATCATTGTGTGCACTGGTTATTTGACTAAGTGGGTTGAAACCAAGGAATTAAGGCAGCAATAGAAGAGAAGGTAGTTGAGTTCCTAAGGGAGAATATATTCTAAAAATTTGGGTACCCTAGAGAGCTAGTCACAGACCAAGGCAGCTAGTTTACCTCCAGCATGATTGAAGAACTGCTCAACCATCACAAAATCAAACATAGGACCTCCACTCCTTATCATACACAAGATAATAGTCAAGTGGAGGTGACCAACAAGGCATTCAAGAACATCTTAACCAAGGTAGTGAGTAGAAATAGGAAGGATTGGGCAAAGAGACTAGTTGAGGCCACGTGGGCCTATAATACAACATGGAAGACCACCACTAGATTTACACCCTATGAGATGGTCTATGGGAAAAAGGCTTTGTTGTCCATTGAGTTTGAATATAACACATTAAGGATGGCAGCCCAACTAGATTTGGATCTCATTCATGCACAAAAACAAAGGTTGTTACATTTAAATGGCTTGGATGAATTCAGAATGCAGGCCCTCATACATACAGAGATAGTTCATATTCAGAGGAAGATCTGGCATGACAAACATATCAAGGAGAAGAAATTTCAAGTGGGAGACTGGGCATTGTTATATGATTCAAGGTATAATGACTTCAAGGGCAAGCTAAGGACAAGATGGCTCAGACCTTATGTGGTGGAAAGATGCCATGACAATGGTTCTGTGCAAATCAGAACTATTGATGAAGAAGCCATTCCATTGCTAGTTAATGGACACCAATTGAAAATTTACAAGAGGCCTTTATCAAAACAAGAGTTCATTGAGAATATCAATAAGACAGTTATGATGGTGGAGCAAGTTCCAGCTCCTCCCTCATCAGGTCACTTAGAAAGGAAAAAAAGAATAAGGATTCAGGTGAAAACCTCCATGAGACGCCTAAGTCTCATCTTTGGGTTGAAAACATCATGAGGTGGCCCAAGGATGAGAAAAATGAAAAGGATAAGAAGATCCCTAGGTGAAAACCTTCCTTGAGGCACCAAGGGTAGATATCTAGGGTGAAAACCTCTCTAAGGCAACCTAGGTGTTTTTAATATATATATATATATATAATATATATTATATATATATATATATATAATATATATATATATATATAAAGAAACATAATTGTTATTTGCAGGTGGGTGAGAAAGACAAGCAAGGAGCAAAGAAAAGATCCAAAGGGAACCCTACCTCACATATATTCATCTCCTCCACTCATTACCATGCATCCCTCCATCAAACCCATTGTTTTTCACTTCATTGATTCAATTCAGGTGAAGATTGTGTTTTCTAATAGAATCACCTTAACCATTACCATCATCCCTGCATCCACATACACTCCTACTCCCTCTGTCCATTCATTACAACATCCTCATAGCACCAGCCAGCAACATGATCAAGAAATTCTAAGGGAGACACCAAACATTGCCAAGTGGTGATCCAAGAGCTCCACAGTAGCAGCAACAACATCAAATCTTCAGTCACAGACACCTGCAAAACCTAATAAACCATCAGCAAACGACAGAGGAGGAAAAAGAATGACCACCAACATCATCTCTGATCTTTGACAACTGCAACATGGCATCAAGACCATAGGTAAGTATCCCACTCACTCACTCATATGCATCATTTGATCAAAAGTTGTAAATGTTAAGAGGTGGTTGGTTTATAAGTGAAAAGGTGGCAAAATGGAAATTCTTTAATAAGTCAAAAGAGAATGCAAGCGTCCATAGATGCAGTATTTTTATGGAAACCATTTGAGAATGCTCGAAGAATTAGGACTTGGGGTAGAAACACCAGTTCACCAAAGACTCAGCATACCCTATTTCCTTATGCAATCACTCACAGACTCTAGCAACAAAGTAAAGGAAGGGAATTCCCAATGGTTGGCTCACCATGGTTTGATCAAGATCCTCATTGAGGATGCCCTCCAAAACCTCGGGATCCCTATAAAATGGCCAGTATTTAGAAACTTACCAGCAGAGGATGACATCAAAACCCTCATCTATGATGTTAGTCCTTCTATCAGTGAGAAGGAGGCAAAACAAGAAGAAGATACAGAGCTCGATGGGATGAGCTGGATTAAGAACAAACTAATACAGAGGGACATGCTAAAACACAAGGAGGATGATGCTGAAACAGAGGAAGAAACTGATGGAGATGAGAAAGAACAGGAAAAGGAAGAAGATAAGAAAAATAGAGAGGACAACTGCACGAAAAGGAAAACTAGATAGCATGTATGGCTAGGCTCTCCTTCGAGGCCATCCAGTGTAGGATTCCAGCTAAATCCTATGCTATTGACCTCGGAGAAAAATGGCTACAATTTCATATTAAAACACCAGCACAAAGGGGAACCATGCCATTTCAGGGCTGCAGACAATTTCTTGATCTTTGTGATCAAAGTGCACTAGAGGATAAGGCCAAAATGGTTTAGTTTTACTTGCACAATATGGCCCTCACAGACATGAATATTTTGGATCCTAATGCAGAGCTAGGAGATCTACAATTAATGGTCTTGGCATCGTGGATGAACCATGAGAAGTCAAGGGCTACAGAGATGAAAAGAATATTGGCCAGAGAGCAAAATGAACATTTTTTTTAATCAGAGCTGAACAATCAAATCCCATGGCCCTAATCAACACCCATAATCTAATTACAAATTATCTTGAGCTGGCCCCTAGATATCTTGTTGCCCAAGAGTAAGCAATTTCACATTTTTAGGATATGTTTAGGCTGCTAAAAAATGATAATATACATGCCTACTAAAAGAGATGGAAAACACTACCACACATCTTGAAGATCAGAGAATATCACTCCCCTCAAAGGTTGAGAGAGCCACTCAACAGGACACCTATGTATAAACAATCAATACAAAGGTTTAAGGTCAATTGGATAGGCCTAAAACTCAGTCCACCACTACTCTGAGGAATGCTATAAGGGAGAAAACAAGAAGAGGAAAAGAGGGAGTGGGAAGAAGTAGAAAGGAAAGCAGGCTTCTATGAACAAGAAGAAGAGACCACAACAGAAGCATGGGATGTCAAACAGGCTACCGAAGCCATGAAGGACAAGGACATTGATTAAGTTGCTCGGAGGATGAGCAACACTTTCAGTAGTGGGATGATGATGAGCCTCATCATTGAGTAATTATATGGGCCTTAATTGGCCTTAATTCACCTCCTAGCTTAGTTAAACCAACTATTCTCACAACTTATTGCATACTTTTGATTATATTTTGTTTATGAAATGAGTTAAAGTTGGATATTTGGCTTTATGCTCTAATGTGCATGTAATGCAGGAATAAAGGATAAAAGCAAGGAAAAATGCAGGTATAAAGGATAAAAGCAAGGAACTATGGCAAAGACCTTGGTAAAACTAGAATGGGACAAGGGAGAGTAATTATAGGAGGTAAATCCTCCTCATTTACTACCCCTCCATTCGAATATTCCTCTACCAGCTCAGAGTGCAAACAACCATCACTTTGAAGACTAGAAGACAGTCGAGCAAGTGAAAAGGACAGAAGCTAGTTTTTCTTGAGTTAGAGGCCAAGCCTCCCTAATGGAAAGGAAGTCGTTAAAGACTTCAAATATATAAATAGAGAGGCTTAGGATCTCAATAGGATTCAGAATTCTATTGTAAAAACTCTGCTTTATTTTTGAGCTGCAAGACTTGTGATAGTTTGTTCTGTAATCCATGGTTTTTATAATAAGAATGAGTTTTGTTTAAGCCAACTCTGTGTTAGCTCTAAGGGTTGAAGCTCTTGGGTTAGGGCCAAACCCAAGTAGCTAAAGCTCCTCTTTATTGTACTGTTATGATAGCATAGATTCCTGGTTTTCATTGTTCATTTTCTTAAGTAACATAGATTTCTATTTCTGTTCATTTGCTTAAGTAGTTGCACTTTCGTTACAGTAGTATAGCATATATTCTTCATTATTTTCTGTTCAGTTGCTTCAGTAGCTGCATTTGCTTCAGTTTACTTCCATTTGTGCCTTATTTTAGTTCACAAGTTAGTTAGAGGAAAAAGATCACTATCAGGCTATGCGCAGGTGTCTCGGCCTCATCTCCTCCCTCTGGGACCATGACTTGAGGAAGGGACCCTCCAGCAGCCCCAAAAACACAGGTTTCTGGTTCTCGTATGAGCTAGGGAGTTCTTTGTTTGACACAATTATTTGTTCACCCGCACTACTTTTCTCTGTCGTTTTCGTTTAAAACCACCTTCAACACGTTCCTCATGCATCACTTCCTCATTGTCCAATCACCAAAAAACCTTCACAATCATCGTCTGATTCATTATTTTCTCCAACTACTACGTCACGTGGAGTCCACCACTTGCTTTATGAGCTTTAATATCAACCGTTGATCTATCTCTTGATCCAATGTCTATCGCATCACCGATCACTTTATGTGCTTTAAACCCCCACCGTCGATCTGCCTCGCCTGATCCAATGACTATCACTTCACCCAATCACCAGCTAACCTGGCCAATATCCACCGTTGATCAGCCCCACCTGATCCAACGGTTATCGCGCAATCTCGCATGGATTAGTGCATGAACACTATCCACCCGAGAGCACACAAGAAAAGTGGTTTTCTCATGCTACATGTCACGCAGTAAGGCTAATCGCGTGAAATTTCAAAATTCCACTTACTTCCTTGAGGGCGCACGAGAAACTACCGCCTTAGAAACCTACTCCATCATTTCCGCACATTTCTATTTCCCGCGATACGATCTCCGTCGTCCATCTCTTGACTTCATCCACATGATAAGATCTCAACCATTCATCGTTGTGTTAACCTCCGCCATCCATCCATCTCTTGACTTCATCTGTGCGATAAGATCTTAACCATTAATCTCCTATTAACCTTGTTCATCCATCCACTCATTTAATCCCTCGTGATACGATCTTCATCGTTCGTCTGCTTTGTTACCTTGTTTGTCCACCCATTCACTTAATTCCTCACGATATGATCTCCATCATTCATCCTATTCATTTACCCCGTTCATCCATTTATTTGCTTAAGCCCCACGATAAGATCTCCACCATCCATCTTCTGTTCGTTGATCAATCCAATGGTCCCTATGTACTATTACGTCCTTACGTCCTCCTTTCACCAATTTCGATCTCCGACTGATTTTTCTGCTTGAAACGCAATTTAGCTTAGTTTCCTTTGCTTACACCTCAATCTGGTTTTGATGCTCTTTACCTCTGCAACTTAGGTAGAAGCATTAGATTAGCGTTAATTTAGCAATTCTGCTTAGCATAGTTGTTTGGATGGTTAGTTAAGTTATGGTATGGTTTAGCATTTCATGTTTTTTTCTTCAATACTTCAATAGAAAGAGCTCTCCCTTAGGATAGATTTGCTCTTCTTCCATAAAAGAGTTAAGCTTCTTCTAATCCTATAGAAGTTTGGCTTGGAACCCCTGGGGTCTCTTGCCAGATGAGCAGTGACAACAGGAAGTACCTTCACTTTTACTTGTGCGTATAGCACTATCACCTCCAAGTTTGTATAAACCCCTGGTTAGTAAGTAAATCTGGTAGCCCTGAGAGTTGCAGCATTCTTGTTGCAATACCTAGGCTCATCACCTATTGCAAGAACTAGACTATCCCATGAATCTAGTAGAGAACACAATAAACAGATGCACTTATCTTCATCTAAAATTTTAATATCAACAGATAAAAACTGGCTTACCAATGTATTAAAGGCATGCAGGTGTTGTGTCACAGCCCATCCTCCATTCTCAGGTTATACAACCTTTTCGACAGTAACACTTTGTTCATGAGAGACTTATATTTATACAAAGTCCCTAACTTGTCCCACAAAGCATTTTTTGTACCTTCCCCTGATACATTCGACAATACTAAATCTAAGAGACACAATCGTATTGTTTTATTCACCTTTTGATCTAGCTTTCCCAACATTTTGTCGACATTGAACCTGTTGGTGTCATACTTGGATCTACAACAATCCATTGGTCTCGATCTACCAACAGATCCTGCATCTTGAGCTTCCATAGCTTAAAACTTTGTCCATTGAATTTCTAGATCTCTATCTTTCCACTATTTTCCATCTCCTTTCACCACAAGAATTGATCCCGCAAATCTTCCACTATAATAGGGTCTACCATAGGCTCGCAAAAAACCCCAGCATCAAAGGCATCCCCTTGAAGCCGACACAACTTTGATGCCAAATGTATGTTTTAACCCTGTACATAAATTACTTGCAAACAAATTCTTTAAATAAAAAAAAATATACAATGGCAAGAACATAAAATAAATATACACAGAGATTTTCCCCTGGATCCCAAAACCAAGATTGATTTTTCATTATCTTCCTTTCAATGTTACAATATATGTATATACATGTAGAAGCATTCATAAATCCCAATCGACTAACCTTATATTAGAACATAATCATAGTTACCTTAACCAGATCTACAAAATACCATGGGAAAAAAACCATCATGCCCAAAACCATGTGCAAAAACCGTGCACAAAACCATGGGTAGGTTCACTCACCATATTTGGGTCTGCCCTCCATCCTTGGGTCTACCCAACTATTATTGGGACCCAATGACACGTGGAAATAATATAACACACACCCAATAATTACTTTAGTAAATTTTATTTATTTTTATTTTTATCTATGTTAATTATTTTAATTAATTTTTGTTTTATCAATTAAAATAATAAAACCAAAATTTTACCATTTAATAAACATGTTACCTATTAATACAAACATATTATTAAAATATTAATATATAAACTCCCTTAATTCTCAAGAACTTTTCCCTTATCTTGTGGATAATATTAATTGCGGGAGGTGCTTGCCCACCAAACTTGAAGGCAGGGGGATGGGGACAAGGGGTTAGGCAGTGAAACCGCCACGGTTTAATATTTGACATTATCCAATTTTAATATTTGACATTAATTAAATGTGGATCTGGGTAATTAGACTTAGTGTAGAAATATTGGGTTAGAGGACACAATTAATGAGCTAAGGTTGCTTAGGAACTAGCCTTTCAAAATATAAATTTGGTATTTTTTGACTACTCAAAATAACTAGTATTTTGAAGAGAAATCAACATTTTTATTTGAAATTCATTAAAATTAATTTTAAATTTAATAAAATTGCATATACCAGTTATTAATTGTTGATTTCTAGTGCTAATTAGAAAAGTACAAGTTTCTATAATTGATATTACTAGTTATTAGTTGTTGATTTCTAGTGCTAATTAGAAAAGTACAAGTTTCTATAATTGATATTACTTCCAATGATTACTCCAGAACATCATTAAGTAATTATACTAAGAAAAAATTAATTGGTTAAATATTGATTGTCTCAAAACTTTTACTCCTTATAAACTTCGGCCTCTTCCTCAAATTTGCTTCCCACATATGAGAGAGAGTGGAAAATGTGAGTGAATTGAGTGATAAGTGTATGAAAATGAGAAGTTCAAGTGCCTTTTTATAGCATTTTAGGGTGCCCAAGAGGCACATCTCTTTTCAAATTAAATTTAAAATTAAACTAAATTTTCTTTCTTTTAATTTAAATTTTATTTTTTCTTTCTTTTAAATTGTGTAGTTAGGGAATACCTCCCACAACTAGTGATTTTAGGGTGCCAAAGAGGCACATCTCTTTGCAAATTAAATTAAATTGGCTTTATTTTCATTTGAAAATTATTTTTCTTTCTCTTAACTTGTGTAGCTATGGAATACCTCCCACAACTACCCAAAAATCAGAACTCCCTCTTACATAGGGAGGTATTCACCTTGACTTTCTCAAGATGTCCACTTAGCTGAAAAATTTCTCCATCCCAAGGAAATATTGAATGAGTTTGTTATGTTAATGTATCCATCCACTTCATGTTCCATTCCAAAACCACATGGAAAGCATCTTGCATCAACATCATGTAAATGATCTAATCACCGACTAGCCAAATACCATTTGGAAATATGATCAAGTACCCCCTGACGAGGGTAAAAAAAACTAGTCATGGATAACCAACTAACCAAGTCATCACTTGGAACCAAGTTGATTTTCCCTGACTAATGGTGAAACCATGGGCCCATTTATCATTCCCCCATGTCATCACATCGCACTTGAATGGCAAAAATACTTTCCCGATGCATTGAGGCACCCACTATACCCATTATCTAAGTAACCCTTGAAACTTTTGACCAGGGGAGCACTCTGGGCCTTGATGCTATCTAGGCCATTCTCCCTAACCGCATTACCTGGTAGCTAGTCAAGACCCTTGACCTAGGGAGAATGTCTACTTTGCTACTACAACATAAACACTTCCTCTTAATCAGGGAGCCATTCTCAACCACTTCAAGCTTATCCATAAAGTATACAAACTTCATCCACGATAAAGGCTTTGTGATAATGTTAGCAATATGCTCATCTCTAGAAATGTTTTGGTGCCTCACTGCTCCCTTTTGTACCATGTCTCAAATGTAGTGGTACTTTATCTCAATGTGCTTCAACTTATCATCATGGTCATCTGCAACACCTAATCCAACAATCCTGTGAGTAGCTTCCGAAGCCACACTGCTTCACAACTCGCCAAACTAGTTGCAATATACTCAACCTCTATAGTGTTGAGTATGACAAATATTTTCTTATTGATCATCTAAGATATCATAGAAAAACCCAAATTGAAGCAACATCTTTATGTGCTCTTCCTATCTTTTGCACTTCCTTCCCAATCAGAATATGTGTATCCCTATAATTGTACTTAACCATTTGAGACATATCTCAATCCATAACTAATAGTACCATGCAAATATTTTAATACATGCTTTGCTACAATCCAATTTACATGACTAGGTTAAACCATGAACTAGCTTAGAGTGTTCATTGCAAAACAAATATCAATTCTTGCATTAACCAGATACGTCAAGGGTTTGATTAACTATCAATACATAGAGGGACCCATGAAATCTAAATCAGAGCCTCTCAAGTTCTTCAGATTGGTCACCATGGGAGTGGCCATGGACTTCCAATCCATCATGCCAAATATTTGAAGGATCATAATAATATACTTCCCTTGATTAAGGAATATCTCACCCAACTTCTACCGCACTTCTAATCCCAATAAGTAATGCATCAAACCTAGTTCTTTCATCTCAAACTTAGAGGTCAACTCCCTCTTAAACTAATCAATGAGATATTTTTCTCCTATCAAAAGAAAGTCAAACAACAAGATCACAGGCTCACCTTTAACAACCTTGTACTAAATATTTGGATCAACATCACTCTTGGTGAAACCAAGACTCATCAAGTATCCATCAATCAGAGAATACCAAGCCTAAGGTTCTTGCTTGAGTCTGTACATAACCTTGTTTAGTATGCAAACATGAGATTCTTTCTCATGTACCTCAAATCCCCGAGGTTTCTCTATTTACATTTCTTACTCAACCACTCCATTGAGGAAAGTGGTTTTCACATCCATCTTATGCAATTTCCAACCCATAATAGAAGCAATATAAACAATAGTTCTAATAGAAGTGTTGTTTGGTAAAATTATAGACTTATAATTTGACATACTTAAATTATCAACCAAGGGTAGGTAATCTTGTGAGCTGTTATGCAAAATATATGTAGGTTAATATCGTAAGTGTTGTTATAAGTAAAATCACACACATACAGCTTCAAGAAATTTTTTCTTTATCAAGACTTAGCAGCAAATGCCATGGAATAAATAATTCATCTCTCTACAACACCTTGATGCAGATCCAGAAAAGATACAAACCCAAACAACAACAATTAACTCAATTCGTTCAAGAACTCTTTTCTTCATCAGCAGTTAGCAGAAATGGCTATGGAGTAGATAACTCATCTCTCTACAACACCTAGAATTGTTGATGCGGATCCAGAAAAGATACAAACCCAAACAATAGAAATTAAATCAATTCACACTTTGCATAACAGAAATGAAAGCATATTAAACAATCCCAAATAATTCATCAAATGAGCTCACATTTAACCATCATTCACAAGATGTTACAAATTAGAAAAGAGAACTAAAAACTGTGTACTAATTCTAGTAATGAATGACAAAAATAAATGGAAATAAAATAAATCTGCAGCTACATGAGTTGTGAGTAAAGGGGGCCCTCCCTTACTCACAACCCCTTCAACTACGAGAGGAGTTACTCAATGAAATTCAGCAGAACATCAAGTATTATATTAATCTGGAAAATATATAGTCATACAGGTTTGATATATGCAATTCGTCCTTCTTCTCTCCAGATCCTCTCTCCTCATAATCCCCATCCAAACAAACATAAAGTTCTTTTATACAAATACATGGGCATAACTTGCCTCAGGTTAGAAAATCTAACACCCTACAACTGTTGACTAACAATAGCTGATAAAGATAGCATAAATAAGCATGATGAGGTTGATCCATGACTAAAAGCATGGATCAAACAGATTTCGTGAAGTTGCAGGAACTGCCTCTTAATATGGCCATCTGAAAAAGGAATGAAGATCTAGGCAATTTCAATGGAAGTTCTGAGGCGACCAATAGGATAACATCCATATTAGTGTCTTTCTCAACAAAACCCATGTATTCATTCTCCTTGAGGCTAACTGGAACATTCTCAACCATGGATATCACTGCAGGAAATCGGGGTTGTTACAGGAAATCTCCACGTCTGTAGGAAATTGGCGATTGCAAGAAATCTCGCATCTATAGGAAATCAACGACTACAAGAAATCAACAACTGTAGGAAATTGTGGAGTAGTTGCAGAAATCTTGAAACCGCTTCAGAAAATTGTTGACCTACACAAGATGTGGTCAACTTCTTTGACATTGTAGGTGATTCGATTAGATAACGTTTTAACTTGAAAAATACTTGGGAATTAAAGTAAAATGATACATTTTAAAATAATTTGCATTCTTTCAAGTTCACAACACCCTCTTGGTCAAAACACAAAAGATGTAGTAAAAGAGGGTTTTTAAGGATAAGAAGGGTTCAAAATAAGGGGGTTAAGGCCTCAGAAATATTATCAAAAATGAGAAAAATTCGGACTCAAAATTTCTCGAACACCTAGCTTCTTGCATGTCCCTTATGGAAGAAAAAATGTTCCTCCAGGAAGAAAATTTAGTCCTTCTTATGGGCTGCAACTACTGCAGCAAGATGGTCTAGATGTGCCCTGCTAGATTCTGCTTTCTGTACCATGTTCCAATACTCTTCATTCTTCTTCTGCAAATGACCAATCTGAATTTGATGTTTCTTCATAATACGGTAGGCCTTCTGATGTTTTCGCTTTCCATTTTTCCACCTCTTTCTGCAATTGCAAGCTATTATCCTTCAAGTTTTTTTTTATTTTGTTGTCTAGAACACTCGTTCAGAAATGGTGAGCTCACTAATTCCTTAGAGGTCCCCTCATAATCACATTGTCCATAGGAGGACTGCATCATACTTGGTTCCTCGGTCTTGATGGGCTATGCCCTTTCCTCTGCATGTTCTTTAATCACCAGCTTTGTGGCTTGGATCCTCGTAAAGCGTTTAGCAGGCATGAGGGTGCCCTTTTGGCTTTTGGTTTCGCCCAATCATTTCCCTTGTTACTAAAACTAGGTGGAAATAATTTGAACCTAGTGAAAAGAAGAAGGTTTAATTAGGAAAGACTCAAGAGTAATGAGCAACTTTGAGTTATGGGGGAACGTGATCATGATTGTCATCATGATCCGTTCTACCAGATAAACATTGGGAAGATAACATTATGCAAGTCGGAATAATAGGCGGGAATGGGAAATTGTGTAAGATACCAATGATCAAGGTTGTCTTTTCCGTGAAGGTAGCCATGACTTAAATTCATGCAAATTTAAAAAATTTAGTACCATTACTTTTCTACCCTAAGTATTCTAACGTTAAAACGTACCTTTGATCTTATCTTACAACTGGCAATACATTTGATGACACCTATACTTACTTTGAAATTATGAACCACTTTGAAATCATATTAGATGAAAGATCATATAGCTACGTGGCCTCAAATAATAATGATGATAATCGGTACTTTCCAGATTCTGTAGAATATGCTATGCTTGAAATTCATTCTTCAGGAAATAATTGTTTTTGCTGCAAAAAATGTTGTTGCTGGAATGTTCTGCAAGAAGTCCATCTACAAGAAACCATATTCTCCCCCTCTCGTACAGTTCACTACACACGAATAAATAGGTTGAGGTTGAATGTATAGTGAACTCATTGGATTACCAGCCATTAAGGTCAGATGTTAACCAACACGAGGCCCATCACCAATGATGAGAGCGAGGAACAAGGTACATCTGATGCATCCTATCAGGTGTGAATGTATGATCTATTGTCGAACCCACTGTAGGATCCAACAGTCAAGGAGCCATAATGAATCCCCATTGTTGCTGATGAGATAGCCTGTCGTTAATATATACAAGCTTCAAGGCATCACCAGTCTCTAATCTTGAAACCCAGATAATTTGTTGATGTTGATGGGCCAATATTGTGGGAAGGAAGACCTTAAGAAATCCCACATCAATCTAACACGAGAAATCTAGGATTAACTGAAAAAAAATAAAAAAAAAAAATAATAAAAAAAAATAAATAAATAATAAAAATAAATAAAATAAATAAATAATAAAATAAATATAAATAAAATAAAATTTATTGAAAGGATCCTAAAGGACCTACTGACCTGTAATTTTAATGAGCCCAAGGAAGTCCATGCTTGCTAGATTTCAATTTTAGAGAGTCTGAAACACTTGGAAAAGAAGACTTCGGGGGGGCTCCTTTTCCGTAATTAGTCCATTGGGCCCAGAAAAAGGAATAAACATGTACCCAATAGGTGTTCCTCTCATGTTTTAATGAGCACAAGAAGGAACAAAGTAAGCTCAATTTATTGCAGCAGAAGATCAAGAAGAGGTAGTGAAAGGAATGACCCCCTCTCCCACCATTTCCAGTTCTTTCTTCTTCAAAATCACTTCAATTTTTGTTGGGTCAACTTTAATTCCTGCAACAGAAACATGATAATCCAAGACAATGCCTTCAGTCATGATTATAAAACATTTTTCACTCCTTAATGAAATATTAGTCTCTCTACATCTTTGCAAAACCTTCCTATGATTAAGTAAAGCCTCTTCAAAAGTATCACCCACAACCGTAAGATCATCCATATAAACCTCTATGCAATCATATAAAAGATTAGAGAATATACCAAGTATCATATCTGTATCTACATATTCCCAAGAAAATGTGTCTAAAAAATCATTCAATACCTAAGTTAATCAATTTTCTTGTTCATAAGTTAGGGCAAAATTGATAATTAAAGTTTTTCCGGGAAATATCTCAATTACCTTGCTTCCACCTTCAGTTGTTGATTCTACAATAAAAAAATATAGGATGCATGAATTTAATTCAGCTGTTGTACTATGGTCTTGGAAGTTATGCTTAACAATGACATTTATCTCATGACTTAAATGCCCCTCTAAGTGCTGGAAAAAATCAGGGTTTGAAATAGAGCAATTAATTCAATTATCCCCAGTGTCTCCTTTAACGCCCATAACTTGGGCTATTATCAAAACAGGTTGAATAATTTATGAATTAAGTTCTTCCTCACCCCAATGAATCTTTTATGATTTCAAGAGGGGTTTAGCAGGGGGATATAGATTGATATGCTTAATTTCATCCTTATGAGTGATGGTCATGTTCCCCAAACTACACTTAATGAAGACATCCGTTGTGGCCAACCAAGGTCTCCCTAAGATCAAAGGGTGCCTCCCTAAATTAGTCCTAGGCTAAAGAACACCAGGGTTTGCATATTTTCCAATGGCAAATCCGATAGACACAAGGCTTGCAATTTCCCCACCTACTTGAATTGTATAGGGTTCTTTCTTTTGTCTCCCCAGCTTTTTGATACATAGTTCCCTAACTATTTTAGCCTAGATTGGGATATTCCTAATCACTTGCAGTAAAGGAAACTTGATGCATAAATTTATTAACTTGGATACTAGATCAAATTGGAGTTGTTTTGTCATTTCTTCCACCCCCATCCTCTCAAGAAAATGAGGCTGTACAGTTTGAGATAAGGAAGTTTCTTGTGATCTTAGAATGTTTTGTTCTATTGTTTCTAGTACATTTTCTATTTTAGGTGTATCAAGGGTTTCTTCCTCTATAATTTCTTCAATCTCTTCTGGTTGGGTCACCACTTTTCCTAACCTCAGGTTAATTTCCTGCAGAGATGCAGGAAACTCCTGTACAAAAATTTCCTACAGAGGCGCAGGAAACTCCTGCAGCAAAGGTACAAAAATTTCTTGTAGAGGCTGAGGTGCAATGTAATCGATAGGATAAGTGAAGGGATAAGTGGCCATTTCAATATTGTGAGTAGATTGGATGGCTTTATTGTTAAGATTGGATACTGGCTGGGTAGGAAGTTGTTGTTGTACCATTTATTGTAAATAAAATTTGAGGGGAATAATTTGTGCAACAGGGTAAGGGAAATTCCCTTGCCAAGGCCAGGGATGCCAAGGCATTAGAATGTTCCACATCTGATTTTGGGCATAAGGAAATTGAAAATGTTGTTGTAACATACTTGTAGGACATGACTTCCATGGCCTTTGAGGTGCCATTGCAAATTTTGAATGAGTAGCAACAAAGGATTTTCTAGCAAAGGAAGCTATTGTGGGATTATTAATCCACTTAGGATCAACTATCAAACCCTTCTCTAAACCTCTTGTTGGATTCCTCTATTTCCTTTGCCTTGTTCTTTATGAAATTCCTGCCCCTTACCCGTTTATTAGTGGATGAAGTGAATGCTCACATCACCACTAAAAATATTTGAAAATATTGGACCCTATTCATATATTATGCAAAAAATTTAAAAACTTCTACTTACCAAACAATCAAGACACGGCTTTGGAGAATTCTAATCTCTGCAGGTGCGTAGGCCTTACCCCACGTCTTACCACTTTGACTCCCCCAGCCCTGAAAAATTCAAACAAAAGAAATCATACTAAAACATTTCCAGTATCATCCCTTAGCACCTCCCTAGCAACAACACCAAAATGGTTGGGCAAATTATAGAATTATAATTTGATAGACATAAATTATCAACGACGGATAGGTAAGCTTGTGAGATGTTGTGCAAAATATATGCAAGCTAATATCGTAAGTGTTGTTCTAAGTAAAGTCACACACACACACACACACAGCTTCAAGAACTCTTTTCTTTATCAACACTTAGCAGTAAAGGCATGGAGTAGATAATTCATCTCTCTACAGCACCTAGAATTACTGATGCAGATCCAGAAAAGATACAAACCCAAACAACAACAATTAACTCAATTCCTTCAAGAACTCTTTTCTTCATCAACACTTAGCAACAATGGCTATGGAGTAGATAATTCATCTCTCTACAACACCTAGAATTTTTGATGCAGATCCAGAAAAGATACAAACCTAAACAACAACAATTAACTCAATTCATACTTTGCATAATAGAAATGAAATCATATTCAACAATTCCAAATCATTCATCAAATGAGCTCACATTTAACCATCATTCACAAGTTGCTACAAATTAGAAAAGAGAACTGCAAACTGTGTACTAATTATAGTAATAAATGACAAAAATAAATGGAAATAAAATAAATCTACAGCTACATGAGTTGTGAGTAAGGGGGGCCCCCCCTTACTCACAACCCCTTCAACTACAAAAGGGGTTACTCAATGAAATTCAACATAACATCAAGTATTATATTAATTTGGAAAATATATAGTCATACAGGTCTGATATATTCAATCTGTCCTTCTTCTCTCCAGATCCTCTCTCCTCATAATCCCCATCCAAATAAGCATAAAGTTCTTTTATACAAATACATGGGCATAACTTGCCTCAAGTTAGAAAAGCTAACACCCTACAACTATTGACTAACAATAGCTGATAAAGATAGAAAAAATAAGCATGATGAGGTCAATCCATGATTGAAATCATGGATCAAAAAGATTTCGTGAAGCTGCTTAATACGACCATCTGAAAAAGGAATGAAGATCTAGGCAGTTTCAATGGTAGTTGTGAGGCGACCAATAGGATAACATCCATATTAGTGTCATTCTCAACAAAACCCATATCTTCATTCTCCTTGAGGTTGACCGAAACATGCTCAACCATGGATATCGCTGCAGGAAATTGGGGTGGTTATAGGAAATCTCTGCATCTGCATGAAATTGGCGATTACAGGAAATCTCTGGATATACATGAAATCGATGACTATAGGAAATCTCTAAATCTACAGGAAGTTGACAACTGCAGGAAATTGCAAAGTAGTTGTAGGAATCTTGAAACCGCTTTAAAAAATGGTTGATCTACACAAGATGTGGTCAAGTTCTTTGTCATTGTAGGTGATTCGATTAGATAACATTTTAACTTCAAAAATACTTAGGAATTAAAGTAAAATGATACATTTTAAAATAATTTTCATTCTTTCAATTTCACAGCACCCTCTTGGTCAAAACACAAAAAATGTAGAAAAAGAGGGCTTTTAAGGATAAGAAGGGTTAAAAATAAGGGGGTTAAGACCTCAGAAATATTATAAAAAATGAGAAAAATTTTGACTCAACAAGTGTATCTAGTGACTAGAGAAGATTTCTCTTCATAGTCCTCCCCCTATTTCTGGGAGAACCCTCTTGCCATGAATCTCATTTTGTATGTTTCTATGTTTCTATCTATCGCATGCTTAATATTGTAGATCCACTTGGAAGTCACCACTGACTTCCCCTCGATCTTGGCAAAATTTACCACACATCATTCTTCATGACGAACTGATATTCCTCCATTGTGGTATCCTTACATGCTTGTTGGCCTATTTCCTCCTTATAATTAGATGGCTTGGAATCAATGATGTGACTCATAAGTGCTGCATATCCTAAGTACTTCTTTGGATGTTTACTTTCCCTAAAAGTTCCATGGGGATTTGCATGCCCCTTTGCATCTTGCAATGTACTTCAAAGCCATGCCAGCCTCTTCTTAGATTCAGGAAAAATGATCCTAAGTGGATCCACTAGCTCAATGGGCTATTCTAGGTCTTCCTGATGATCTAAAGGATGTTCCATAGGTACAGAAGGACATAAGACCTCATCCTTGGGAGCCTCCTACTCCTCATGATCATGAGAGACCCTTTGGATCTACAATAGGCTACATCCTTCCATTCTAATTGACTTTATGTTCCCTCTAAAATAGAAGTTCTTTCAGTCATCTGGCATGGTTCTAGACTTTTGTACAATTTCTCCCTCCCAAACACAAATCGCTCTTACTAAGTTTATGCTCGATCCTGGGAGAATCCTCCCATATGCCTTTTAAATATGTTAGGTTAATTTCTTATGTACATTAGTGGATCTATGTTGCAATTCACCCAACACATATTCTCTAACTATTTACGCATTGGTTCTATGAGGTTGAATCTCTTCTCACATTAAAATTTTTGTTTTACTCCATTGGAATTAGGTTATAATCCACCCACATAGCGTTTGAATTTGATAAATCATTCCTCCATAATTTATGTGATTCTTTGCATAAATTTACATAGAAGTAAAAAAGTAAATATGTAGTACATTCTTTATATTTTAGCCACCATAATTTATGCAGTGTGTGTATGAAAATGATAAATTCAAGTGTATTTTTATACTGGTTTTAGGGTGCCCAAGAGACAAGCCTCTTTGCAAATTAAATTTATAATTTTCCTTCTTTTAATTTAAAATTTAATTTTTCTTTCTTTTAACTTATGTAGCTAGATAATACCTCCCACAACTACCTGAAATCCAATATTAACATTGTAAAATCCAAATATAATATTTAAAAAAACCCATAAAAAAGGATATAATATATATATATATATATATATATATTATATATATATATATATATATATATATATAATATATATATAACCTTTTTATGAAACAAAACCAAACGCTTTCACTGTAGTATGCCATCTTATGCTTGAGATGATAAGCAATATTTAAGTCATTATCTATTGACTAAATCTTATGCTTTCTAAAATAAACAAGTATTGCTTGAATTTCATATTTGTACATGTTTTTGGTCAATTAATTTTAAGTAATCAAACTAGATCCATCTTAACTACAGAACTACCAAGCGCCCAGAGGCATAAAATATGTTTTCACTCTAAAAGAGGTTTGCATTTCAAGAAATTTGATCCCTCTCGAAGCTTGGTAGATCTAGACTTAAGATCTCATAAACTTGGAGCTCAAAAACCACCAGTAATAATCTATTAAAATTAACAAAATTAATAACTTATTTTTATTTCTTATTTTAATTTGATCGAGTTAAAATGTTTATAGTACATTACATTACAACATCTCTACCATATTGGGTTGGAGAGCATGTAGTCTAACTTATATAGATGAAGTGGCCTGCTTTAGGGAATTTTTTCTAATTAATTTTAACCAAAATCCAACAGAGATTTTTAAAAACTTGAGTTTAAGTTGTTGAATCAATTTATGCGCCATGGGTTTTTCAAGGTGTTGAATCAATTTATGCGCCATGGGTTTGAAAGCCATGGGTTTTTCAAGGTGTTGAATCAATTTATGCATTCAAAAATGTATTTTAAACAACAAAAAATCACAATCTTGCTTGAAATTGTATTGTCATATTCTAGTGAAAAAATGTATGTTGTCTATAAGTTAGACTATGCTAATTGGAGAGTGTAATGAGCCAAACAATTCTTCTAGAAAATTTAAAACTTCCTCAAGAAAATGTTTTCAAAAATATTTGTAATTTTCTTTATCAACTTTCCACAAATAGTTAAAGAGAAAAATCTCAAAAATACATTAAAGAAACCACACACCAATGGAAAGAGGCAAATTTTCATCTTTATTTGAGCAATTTCTAGAGAATACAATTTGGATAAGAACACCTAGGAGAACCTTTTGTTCTGAAGATGAAAAAATCTATCATTCAAAGAACTCGACCCTTTCCAATTGATCAACTGCTGAAGATGTGATTTTCGGCCCAATGGTGTTGTTAGTGATGGATAACAACAAGAATTGGCACATGACAATGACTGAACGACCTTTTCTAAAATTTAGACAGTAAGCTACAACTAGAAAAATATTTGACCATCTTGAAGTTGAACTATTGGAACCGATTATGAAGCAAATGCATTAGTGGTGAAGCCTCCCCTATAGAAAAGATGAGAATGGGTGACTTGATCCCTTTTCTAAAATAAATAGTTTGCTCGATTTGACAATCTATTTTCAAGTATTCGAATCTCTTACAATTGCAACAATATGGCCTCAGCAATCACTTCTAACGCACAAGAATTTCAAAATCATGAATCGTTGAGAATGCATTAACAAATCAACCTCTCTACACAGGTATAGCTTGACCTTCTAGCTGATGGGATTTTGAAGAATTCTTGCCATGTAGCTTTAGAACCCTTGCTGCTCCAGATGAAAAACCATGGCTCCACATGCGCATAGATGATCCACATACAAATTTCTCAATCTGACTTGATGGTTGGAAGAAGAGAAATTTTCGCCCTTTATATATTTATGTTGCTCCCGATATTATTCTCAACCTCTCTTTTTCTTGCAAATTGATCCCCTTGTTGGATATTCTCTCGACTTTTGAAGTTTAATTCTATAATTCTAAAATCACTGCTTCAAGGGTTAGTTCCCAATCTTGGCATTCGCTTCTCCTTAAATAAGAATAGCACTCATCCCTACGAAAGGGAAGACAAAATTGCAATGCAGACTATGAGGAAAATAATCTTCTGTAAACTTATGATTAGATCCTTGAAATGAACAAGAAGGAATTCGACTAGGTTGGTAGTCATGCACACTGAATATGGAAGATGTCTAACTAGGGTGGCAAGGAAACCATTGAAGCTAGAGTGAGGGTCTCACCTGAAACCCTTAGAAGTGAACTCATTTGAGCTCTTCACCAATAACAAATGATATGACGAAATAGAATGACCAATCATTGAGCTCCCTTCTCTTTTATAATTGTTTATTGAGACTTCTCCAAGATACTAGATCTTCTTTTAATATTATTTTATTGAAGAAGTTATTTTTCTCCTTTTAAGTAAATTTTGCCCCATTTTAAAATAAATACTTTTTTCTTCTTCTATTTTTATTATTTACCCTTTTATTTAATAATAACAAAATTGGGTAAATTTCCATGGATCTCCTAGATTAACTTTTCCTTCTCACTATCTTGTTAGAAGATGACTAAGCAAGTGGAAGTCATGTCTCTAGATCATGAGATAGGGGACACTATAGTTCTCCTCACTTGAAATTGCTTGACCTCAATTTTATCCCTAGATACTACAATATATGTACTCCCTCCCATGTAGCATCTTCTTAAAGCAAATCTTTCCAATGCACATGATATTCTTTGATCACCTTGCTCTTTAGCCTTCTTTCATATAACTCTAGAATCTCGTCGTGAATTAATATCAAATCTCCCACCTCATCCAAGTTACGTAGCTTGAATGAAGTGACAATGTAATGTCCAACTGCCTTCTTCAAGCAAGATACATATAAAAAATCATGTATCTTACTTCCTTCTAGAAGCTCCAACTCATAAATCCCATCTCCTATCCTCCTAATGATTTGATAAGGTCCATAAAACCACGGCTTAAGAATTTATGCACCCTTCTACTTGAGAGATGATTTCCTATATAGTTGTAGGCACAATAATCTATGTCTCCCACCTCGAAACTACGATTTATTTGATGCCGGCCTGCATATATCTTCTACCAATTCTAAGTTGTGTAAAGGTTTTCTTTATGTAAGGATGTATTGGCACTCCTCGACCCAATCTCTAGCCATCGGGCCCCTACTGTCTCCAAAATCCATGTCCAGAAAGGATAATCATCATAAACATACAATGCCCTAAATGATGTCATACCAGTCGACATGTGGTATGAAGTCTTGAAGCAATATTCGCCTAGATGTAGCCACTTCACCCATGTTCTCTACTGCCTTGAGACATAATTCCTCAAATACCCCTCGAGCCATTTATTTACTATCCCTGTCTGGTCCTCTATCTGTGGGTGATAGCTCATACTAGGAGTGAGTTTTGTGTTGACTAATCGAAACAAATCATGCTAGAGACCTCCCATAGACCTATTATGTTTGTCAATGAATATGGCCTTGGGAAGACCATGCAGCCTGAAGATCTCCCGAAAGAATAAATTTTCTACTAGGGATATTGAATTCCTAGGGTAAATCGTGAATAAATGGGCATATTTTTTCAACCGGTACACTCCAAATATATGCAATCCTTTCCTTGCACCAAAGTTAATCATGTAATGAATTACATAGAGATGCTTTCCCATTTCTATAATAGGGAATGGTTGCAATAGACATGCTAGGTGTGAATTCTCCTCCTTATTCTACCGAAAAAATGTTGCACTTGTGAACATACCTTAGAATGTCCTCCTTCGGACCCTTCCAAGAGAATCTTTCCCTAATCGCCTTATAGGTTTTGAAGTAGCTTGGATGTTGTGAAAGAGGAGAATCATGTACTGCATGTATCACCTTCTCCTTTAGCTGTGATTTTGGTAGCAAATAGAATGTCCTTGTAGTAGATGATGTCCTGCACCACCCCGTGCCTACCATCTAGTATCTACCCATATAATATCTCATAACTTATCTTGTTCTTTGAGTACTCCACCAATAGTTGGTACTTCCAATCCAAAGATGAAACTATGAGGGAAAACACTGCAAGTTTTCTAGATAATGCATATACCACCACAATATGCTTTCCTTCAACATATTCAATCTCAAAATCGTAAGCTTATACCTTTCTCACCCACTTCTGTTGTTGATCATTTAGCTCCTTCTAATCTAGGAAGAATTTGATACTGTTATGATCAATTTTCACTTTGAAACGGTTAGCCACAGGAAATGGTTTGGATTTGACTAGTACATGCATGATAGCAAGAACCTCTTTATCATATATGGAATAATGACGTTCATAGTCCCTAATATTCTGACTCTCAAAAGTAATAGGTGCCCATTTTGCATCAATACAACTCCAATCCATTCCCCTAAGGCATCACACTCCAAACAAATCGCTAAGAAAAATCAGGTGAATCATAAACAAAGCAAGAACTCATTACCTCCTTAAGTTGCACAAATGCCTTCTTTGCAAAATCAATCCAAGAAAAAACTTTTTTCTTATTCAAATTCGTAAGGGGAGTTGCTAATTGTGAAAACCCCTTGACAAACCATCTATAGTAAGTGTAGATACCCAAGAAACCTCTCAGCATAGTCACGTTCTTGGGAGTGGGCCAATCAATGATAGCTAAGATCCTCTCCTAGTGCACTTTTACTACTACTCCAATCACATTCCCTAAATAGAGCATATTTTTTAAAACAAACTTGCACTTGGACAACTTGGCATAAAATTGCTACTCTTCCAGAATCCTCAATACCTCCTCCAAGTGTTGTAGGTGCTCCTCCCATGTCCTGTTGTAGACCAAGATGTCATCAAAGAAGATTAGAAAATACCTCTGTAACCACTTATTGAACACATGGTTCATACAAGACTCGAATCTAGTAGGTGTGTCGATTATCCCAAAGGGCATAACCAAAAACTCATAATGGTTGTAATGACATCTGAAAGTTGTTTTAGGAATATCTTTCTCCTTGACTCTAATCTAATGATAACCTAAGCATAGATCGACCTTGGAAAAATATTTGGCCCCTTTTAATTCATCCATTAATTCATCAATATTGGGAATTAGGTATCATTTTTTTATTGTCTTCTTATTCATTGCCATGTAATTGATACACATCCTTAGGGACCCATCCTTTTTCTTGACTAGTACCATTGATGAAGCAAATGAGTTGGAACTGGGGTGTATATGGTCTAGTATGAGCAACTCCTAAATATCATTATCGGTCTCATATTTTTATTATCCAGGGGCTTTTAGGGAGTGGTGATGATTTCTTGGACTCCATCCTCCAACTCAATGATATTTTTAAAACCTCTGTCAGGTGGTCTCCCTAATGGAATGTCCTCGAACACCTTATAGTACTTTTGTAATATAACTGCGATGTCCACTGGATACTATCGGTGTTGGTACTTTTCCCTTTTCTCTGATACTTTGCATTCTACCACCCACTCAATGTCCCCATTCCAAAAAATTGCTTCCATCTAATTTGATGTCACTATCTTGGGAGGGTAGGTGTGCATGCCTCTTAGCACCACCTTTTTTCCATCCTTCATAAACTCCATATTCATCTAATGGTGGTTTGTGGTGTATCACCCAAGAGTGATAAACCATTAGACTCCCAATACTACGTTACTATCAAGGATGATAGTCATGAAGAAATTATCTATAGAAATATAGTTTCCAATTGTCAAATTCACTTTGGGAATCATCTTGTTCCACTACATGAACTTGTTTCCCGGAATGGATATAGAGATCCCTCAATCTATGTGGTATCTAATCCTTTCCTAGCTACATAGTCAACATCAATGAAATTGTGGGAATCCCCACTATCAACAAATACAATCGCCCTTTTTACATGTATGGTTCCCCTAATATTGAGGGTAAGATACTAAGGAATGCTCAAAACTGAAGCAATGATACCATATTTTTGTTCCCCTGGTTTTGGCTCATCCTCCACTTCTCCAAGCTCCTCCTATAACTCCTGCTCATCTCCTTCATCCTCGGTATCAAAAAACACTTTAATATAATGAGCCTTTCCCTTTGCAATACATCAATGCCTTGGGTCCCATGGTTCTTGGCATGTGAAACATAATCTCCTCCTCTTGAGATATCTTTAGGTATCCTTATCCAATAGCTTATTCCTTTCCCAATTTCTTTGAGGAGTTATAGTAACCCTTCCCTTAGGTGGGTTTGACGGGTGCCTTAGTCTTAGGAATAGCATCGTGTAGATCCCTTGTCCTACTGAGTGCATCTCGTTAGTTGGTATGTTAGATCTTACTAACCCCCGTTGAGGTTCATCCAACCCCTCAAAAAAGAGCATAGTCCTCCTAGCCTCTAACAAATCTGGTGCCATGATTAACAACCTTAAGAAGTATACTATGTAATGCTCTGTGCTACTAGTTTGCTTGAGTTGTGTGAGCTCTCTGAAGTACAACTCCAGATCCTTCCAGTCAAATCCTTCTACTATTATTTGAGCAAAATCATCATAGGAAATTATGTTTTCGTGGCCCAAAGTGGTTAAACCATGGTACCACCACTCATTTTCTTCTTCTTCCAAATGTAAGGTGGCCAATTTTATTGCATCTACTTCTATCACCTAATTCAACTGAAAGTAAGTGCCTAATTTATGAATACATGCCCTTGTAGTACACTTGGTAGACCCATCAAAGTTTGGAAGGGTCAACTTCCCATCATTTCTCTGTAATTTTTTATTTTGTGTAGTTGTTCCCCCTCCTCCTTTTCCTTTGTTACCATTCCTCAGGAGCCAAAATTATTTGAAGCCAATGGCATCTTACGATTATTCTCCCATAAACTGGTATTCCTAAAAATAATCACCAAATGACATTTGTTTTGATCATAGGGTTCTGATGGAGTGATGGGAAGAAATTTCGGCTTAGTAGGACGAGATACACCATTGTAATTTTGATGATATAATTGGGAATTATAAGATGTCCCAAATCCTTCTCCTACATAGGATTCCCCATTTCTTCCCTTATTTTGATTTTGTTGCCTTATCTCCTTGTTACACTAAAATTTGTCACCATGACTATTTGCAGTTAGTATGGCTCCATCAACAGCCATACTATCCTCCTTGGCAAGCCTCATACCTCTGCTCTCCATGTCAAACTTCAAGAAAGAGAGAAAGTCATTAAAAACATATTTATCTCTGGGTATGCAGATTCTCTCATCCTTACCTGAGTGTACGCACCCCAAGTTCACAATACCTGCGTCCTTGCACGCTCTGTATGTAAAGGGGTGGGTGCGTACTCCTATAAAGGTCAAAAGGCGCAAGTTTCATCTTAAAAACGTTACTTGTGGTCATTTCTAGAGCATTCTAGAAGATTGTTTGACGTGAATTCAACGCCTCCAGATGGTTCATGTATCCCTGTGAAAGAGGAACTTATCCCATCAAGAGAGGAGCTACCCCATCCAAAGAGGGGCTTATCCCATTGATGGTGGACCTGATTAACTTCCTCTAGAGCATTATAAATACAGGCATTGGGCCAAAAGGAGGGAGGTTGAAAGCTGAATATTCCAAAGGGTAGATGCTGCTGGAATTAGGACTTCCTTGTAGAAGCTTGTGAGGAGAGATTCTCATCCT
>APFE030199542.1:44606-66992 GCA_000404065.3 Pinus taeda
AAAAATGGAAATTGGCGAATCTTTTTGTGGAAAAATAATGGAAAATTAGCCCACTGGGCGAATATTAGCCCCTAAAATTTTCCATGACTACAACAGCGTTGGACTACAGGTAGGATCTAAACACTTGATTTCTTGTATGGTAAATGCATATTTAGAGAAGGATTGCTCTTAATTGTCTTGTTTGTCACTAGAAAGCCTCAAGCTTCTAGGGAGGTTGGTTTTGTCCGCAAGATTAACTCTTTCCGCATGACACTCCTCAACCATGTCTTTTTGTCCCTTTGTTAAGTCATTTAGGGCCTTTAAGAGGCTATGAAAAAATTCTTCTTTTCTCAATGGAGTGTTGGAATATCCATTTAAACTTCCCTTCATATTGTGAGATCCTTTTTTTTTGCCTTGGTGAATTTAGTTTTGGATCTATAGGAAACTCTATTTCTCTTCTCATGTACCTATGCCCCCTATAATTCATGTTTTGAAAATATTCATAGGTCATGTGTATTGACCCCACAACTGGCCATGAATTTGGTTTTGATACCATTGTAATTACCAAATAATGCTTCCAACAAATCTAAAACTTCTTCAAGCAAATGTTTACAAAATTATTTGTAATTTATTTAACAACTTTCCACAAATAGTTAAAGAGTAAAATCTAGAAAATACATTCAAGAAACCATACACTAGTTTTGGCACACCGATGGAAAGAGGCAAATTATGATATTTATTTAAGAAATTTCCATATAATACAATTTGGAGAAGAGCACCTAGGATAAACCTAAGTTCTAAAGATGAATACAAGCTACCATTCAAAGAACTCAGCCCTTTTCAATTGATCAATTTTTGAAGATGTGATTTTTTACCCAACGGTGTTGTTAGTGATGGATCACAACAATAATTGACACATGACAATGACTGAATGACCTTTTCTGGAATTGAGACAGTGAGCTACAACTAGAAAATTATTCAACCTCCCTAAAGTTGAAACACTGCAATCGATTATGAAGCAAATGCACCAGTGGTCTAACCTCCCCTGTAGACAAGATGAGAATAGGTGACTTGATCCCTTCTCTAAAATAAGCAGTCTACTCGATTTGACAATTATTTTCAAGTATTTGACCCTCCTAAACTTGCAACAATTTGACCTCAATAGTCACTGCCATTTATATATTTATGTTTCTCTTCACTATTTTAGATGAAAAACCATAGATCCATGTGTGCATAGATGATATCTATACAAGTTGCTCAATTTGACTTGATGGTTGGAAGAAGATAAATGATCAAACTTTCTATATTTATGTTGCTCCTAATAGTATTCTCGGCCTCTCTTTTTCATGCAAATCGATCCCCTTATTGGAGATGCTCTCGGTTCTGGATATTTAATGCTATAATTCTGAAATCGTTGCTTCAAGGGTCAGCTCCCAACCTTGGAATTTTCTCCTCCTGAAGCAAGAATAACCTCAGCCCTGAGAATGGGAAGATGAACTTGCAATGCATACTATGAGGCAAGTAGTCTTCTACAAACTTATGATCATATCTCTGAAATGAATAGGAAGGAATTCCAATAGGGTGGTAGCGATTCCCACCAAAGATGGAAGATGTCTAACTAGGGTGGAAGGGAAACCACTGACGCTAGAGTGAGGGCCTCACTTGAAACCCTGAGAAGCGAACTCACTTGAGCTCTTCACCAATAGAAAATGATATGAAGGAATAGAATGACCAATCATTGAGATTTATTCTCCTTTTATAATCATTTATTGAGTCTTGTCCAACCTCTTATATATTCTTTTAATATTATTTTATTGAAGAAAATTTTTTCCTCCTCCTAAATAACGTTTTTCCCTTTTTAAAATAAATATTTTTTGCCTCTTCTATTATTTATTATTTAGTAACCCTTTTATTTAAGAATAACAAAATTGGGTAAATTTCCATGGAATTCCTAGATTAGCATTTCCTTCTCACTAGCCTATTAGGCAAGCACTAGGCGAGTGGAAGTCATGTCTCTAGCTCACGAGATAGGGGACATTACAGTCCTCCCCACCTGAAATCACCCACCCTCAAGCAATTTCATCCCTAGATACTGCAATATGTGTTTTCCCTCCCATGTAGTGTCTTCTAAAGGCAAATCTTTCTAGCACACAAGATATTATTTGATCACCTTGCTCCTTAGCTTTCTTTCATGTATCTCCATAATCTCCTCAGGAATTAATATCAAATATCCCTTTTCATCCAAGGGAGGTAGCTTGGATGAAGTGAAAATGTGATGTCTTGCTACCTTCTTCAAGCAAGATACATGGAACACATTGTGTATCTTACTTCCTTCTAGAAACTTCAACTTATAAGCCACCTCTTCTATCCTCTTGATGATTTGATAAGGTCCAGAAAACTGTGGCTTAAGATTTTTTGCACCCTTATACATGAGGGATGATTTCCTATATGGTTGTAGGCACAACTAAATTATGTCTCCCACCCTCGAAGCTCCACTCTATCTGATGACAGTCTGCATATATCTTTTGACAGTTATGAGTTGTGTGAAGGTATTCTTTGAGTATCGTAAGGATTTCTTAGCACTCTTGGACCCTATATATAGCCATAGAGGCCCTACTTCCTCCAAAACCCATGTCCATAATGGATAATGCATCATATCCATACACTACCCCAAATCGTTTCATCCCGATCAACATGTGATATGAAGTGTTGTAGCAATATTTTTCTAGATGTAACCACTTTACCCATGCTTTCTAATACCCCTAGACATAATTCCTCAAGTACCCCTGGAGCCATTTATTTACTATCTCTGTCTTGCCATATGTTTGTGGGTGATAGCTTAAACTAGGAGTGATATCTATGCTGACTAACTAGAACAACTCCTACCGTAAACCTCCCATAAACCTACTGTCTTTGTCACTAATTATGGTATTGGGAAAACCATGAAACTTGAATATTTCCTGAAAGAATAAATTAACTACCTGGGATGTTGAATTCCTAGAGGGAATCACGAAGAAATGGGCGTATTTTTCCAATCGGTCCATTACCACATATACGCAATCTTTTCCTTGTACCGAATGAATTCCATAGAGATACTTTCCCATTTCCATTCTAGAATAGGGAGTGGTTGCAATAGACTTGCAACATGTGAATGCTCCTCATTATATTGAAAAATGTTACACTTGTGAACATACCTTAAAACAGCCTCCTTGGGGCCCTTCCAAGAGAATCTTTTCCTAATTGCCCTATAGGATTTGAAGTAGCCTCAATGACTTGAAAGTGGAGCCACCTCATATCTACCATCTTATATCTACCCATATAAGATCTCATAATCCATATTGTTGATCCGGATTGGATCATTATATTGTTTTTCATCCATCTTCGTGCATTTGGAGTGGAAAAAATGGAGGAATCAGCTCACGGGACTGTTTTTACCGGCGGGAACCAATTATTTATGGAAAAGGGGCTAGCCACATGTTTGTGATGTAAAATACTTTAGAAGAGTCTATATTGTCACTCTAGTTAAGAGTTGATGTAGTCAAAATTAATCACTAGTAGGCTATTGGGCTGCATTATAACTAGGCCACTAGGAGGAAGAGGCATTCCATTCTTTCGAGAGAATTTTTTCCATAGTCGAGCAAAGATAGCCAGGAGATATAGGAGGTAGAGCATACAAATGAGATCTGTGCATTGTAGCATCCCACAGGCCACATGCATTACTTCTTTGTACCTATTTCCATCTTTCCAGATAGAGAAAGAGAACGAAGTGACCTCACTTTCCAATTGGGTTTTCTCCCGAAAGGGTTTCCCAGAGAGAAAATCTTGTGTCTTGTGTGTGAATATGCTTATTTTTTCGTTCTCTAATTTTCTGCATAATTTCCATTTGCATGCATGCACTAATTACAGTTAAATTCATAGATCTTAAAGTTTAATAAACTGTAATAGTGTAAAATTTTCAAATTTTTTGATGTAATATTATTAGATTTGTTGTGACAAACTGTCTAGTGGAATATCCACAGCAGTTTATGGATCATTTGGTACCAAAGTAGTCTTCTTTGGGTATTTTTGGATATTTGCAAGGGATCTAGATCGATGGGTTCTAAAATCGTAAAACCCTAATCATGGTCAACGAATTGGTAAAAAAACCTTGTGATCTTGCTGAGGTGAGGATTTCGCGGCTTGAACAACAAGTCATGGATATAAACCACAATGTAAACCTTCACATGGCAGCCCTAAGCAATAAGCTAGGGATATTTAGAGAATATGTGGGTTCGAATGCATAGGAAAATTTAGAATGGGGATCAGGAGATCAGGAAGACACAAAGAACCAGCTGAAGAAAGAACCCAGAAAAGATCAACCCAGTTTGACTGTCATGAATCAATCCCTATTCAAAATGGAAGTAAAATTTGATATCAAGCCATACCATGATGAGATCAACACTTTGAAGTTGAACCACTAGTTGCAACAATTGGAAGTTTATTTCAGCGTCCATCAAACCAAGGAAGGGAAAAATATCTCATTCGTGCAACTAAAATTAAAGGGTCATGCACTGACTTGGTGGGAGAGCCACACAGAAACCCTGAGGTTGGAAGGAGAACCTCCAATGACTAAGTGGGAGTATTTCAAAACCCTCATTAAGTCACAATTTTATCCCATTGGGTATGTGAAGGACCAGTGGATCCGGTGCCATTACTTTAGCAAAGAGTCAGGCCAAAGCATGCAGGAGTACACCATAGAATTCAGAAAGATGGCTATAAATCTGGGTATCTCTCCAGAGAACCCAGATGTACTCCTCAAGTATTTGGGGGGTCTACACCACCATCTGCATGAGCAACTAATGTTATTCAAACCCAAATCGTTGGATGAGGCTTGTGTACAGGCACTGTACCTGGAGAACATAGGCCTGAAAAGATCACAGTCAAGTGGATAGAAACAAAAGGAGCAACGAGAAGATTCTAAGGAGGGGAAGAAGAAGAAAAAAAGGGGAAAAGATAAAAATACAGCAGCCATAGCACACAAATGCAAAGATCCTAACAACCACTCCAACATTGATGGCCATACAGAGGGGAAGTGTTGGAAGTTGCATCCAAATCTAAACACGAAGAACAAGAAGAAATAATAAGATGAAGAATCTCATGGCCACTAATTCAAGCAACCAAGTTGAAAGCAACTCAAATTTGTATGAGAAGATCTTTTGTACATTAGTGCATAAGGAGGTGAATATGAGTAGCCTTTAGCAATATGAAGAGAAATAAATGACCAAACTCTTCCATATAAAGATACAAGTCAAGAAGACAAATGTTGATGCTCTGTTTGACTTAATATCACGGGCGAATCTCATTGCAGCAAAGTTGTTCAAGAAGTTGGGGATGGAAGTTCGTGATCATCCAAACCTATATCCACTGGGATGGGTAAATAAGGATGAAGAGTTGAAGGTAAAAAAAAAATTAGATTTGTTATCAATGTTGATTTTATTGATGAAGTAGATCTGGATGTGATTCCCCTTGATGTATGTGGAGTCATGTTTGGGAGTCCATACATGTACATGTGTGATGCAATATTCATGAGGAGAACTAAGCAATACCGGCTCATCAAGGATGGAAAATCGTTCATCATCAACACGCATAAAGGCAAGTCGAAAATTTCACTGGTAAGTGCCAACCAAGCCAAGAAATTGATCAGTTCCAGCAAGAAGTATGTTATATTTTTTTTAAGAGAAAGTCAGTCTGAAGAGGAGTCAATAAGAGGAAAGGCATCCCTAGAGGGGTGTGCTAAGAAATAGAAACAACAGTTGGAGGATTTGTTACAGTCATACAAGGATGTGTTCTGAGAACCTAAAGGGTTACCAGCTAAGAGAGAAATGGAGCATGAGATCCAACTATTTCCAGGATCCCCATTGCCAAATATTGGGTTGTACAGGTAGTCTATTATAGAATCAAGTGAGGTGAAGAAACAATTGTAGCAGCTAGTGGAACATGGCGTCATTTGATCGAGTACATCTCCATGTGTGTCACCTATCATCATTGTTCCAAAGAAGGATCGGACTTGGCATATGTGTATAGATGACAGGGCATTGAATAAAATCACGCTCAAGAATAGATACCCCCTGCCCAAGATAGACTCTCTACTAGATTAGTTGCAACAAGAAAAGTATTTCACCAAGTTGGACTTGAAGTCTAGATATCACTAGGTTTGAGTCAAAGAAGAAGATGCATGGAAGATTGCCTTCAAAACAAGGCAAGGTTTGTATGAGTGGTTAGTTATGCCATTTGGCCTATGTAATGCATCAACTACGTTTATGAGATTAATAAATGATATATTGTACCCTTTTATAGATTCATTTTTTATTTTCTATATGGATGATATACTAGTATATAGTACTACCTGGGAGGAACATATTTCACATTTGACGCGGGTGTTGAAAACATTGAAGAAGCACCAGCTGTTAGCAAATCTTAAGAAGTGTGAGTTTGCGCAGCAATATTTAGTGTATCTGGGGTATGTGATCGATGGAGGAGAGTTGAAGGCATATCCTACCAAGAAGGAGGCCATCATGAAATGGTTGGCGCATACTAATGTTTCTGAGGTCGGGAGTTTCATAGCACAGTACCTGAGGAAATTCATAGCCTCATTTTCAACGGTAGTAGCACTGCCCCATGCCATAACAACAAGTGGAAAGAGTTTTTAGTGGGGAAAATATCAGCAAAAGTCTTTCGAGGAGCTATAGAAGAAGATCAATCAAGCACCAGTTCTAGCATTACCAAACTTGCAATGACCCTTTGAAGTGGAGACAGAAGAGAGTGGGTATGTTATGGGAGATGTCTTGATTCAAGCAAGAAGACTCGTTTGCTATCATTCTAAATTATTTCATGGGGCAATTCTTAACTACCCTACCTATGATAAGGATCTCTATGCAATGGTGCAAGATATGAAGAAGTGGAAGCATTATCTAATGGGAAAGGAGACAATAATCCACACAAATCACCAGTCGTTACAGTACTTGCAGGCCCAAAGTAAGCTATAGCAGACCAAACATTACAAGTGGATGGGGTTTTAACAACAGTTGATCCAGATTTAAACAGTTTCACAACAAATTACAGAGATAACCATAAACACAGAGACGCAGTGGAAATAATACTTCATTTCATTAATGTAAAATACTCAAATATGCTTACAAATAGCAATGGAGATAAACCAACTAGGTTGATGGTAGCTTATCTCTTAGAAGAGATGTGGCGGATACATGCCTCTGAACTGTGTTACAATGAGGCTCGAAGGCCTATTTATTGTTGACAAATAATGGAAAACCCTAAACATCCAAAAACCTAACCCTAGAAGATGAAATTCCAAATTGTGGGCCCCGTTTGGGTAAATTGGTACACCAACTTCCCAGGGTTGTAACTTTGGCATATGATCTCCATTTGACATGCACAATATCTCGTTAGAAAGATCTATCATAGAACTACAAATTTGAGAAGAGAAGCATTGATCCATGGACACATGTTGCTCCTAGTTTTCCCCAAAAATGTCGTTTAGGGCCTCAAAACGGCTCTAGAAGTTTAGGACCTGAAAAACTGCTAAAAATAGTAAATTGTGCTATAATTAAGGAAACTGAGAAGCTGAAAGAAACAATGGTGGGGGTCCAAGTGGACTTCGCAGGTGGCCACCAATATCCACCTGGATCATTCCTCCCCCCTTAGGAAGAAATGGTCCCCATTGTGTTGAGTTCCTCCATGAGATGAGGAAACTTCTGCTGAACTTGGTCCCTGATGAGCCACTTCCCTTAGTGAAGGAGTTGGCCTGCTTTGAAAACTTGATATAGTTGAATATTCTATTGGCGAGTGTGCTTGATCTATGTGTCCATGATCTAATCAGTTGCACCTTGTTCCATGCAATTTGGATTTAACTCTGTCAGTGTGAGTTGTTCTGCAATGTCAGATGTGTCTAGTAATGATGGAAAGTATGGCCGATGGCGGTCCACATTGAACACTAGGTGTAGGCCAAGGAATGGGGAATGTTGAGCTTAAATGAATTGTCTCCCATGGCCTTGGTAATGGTGTAAGGACCATATCGGAGTGGTCTGAGTTTCCGATAGGCTCTGGTAGGGCGTTCCTTTTGCAAATGCAACTAGACTTTGTCGCCCACCTGAAACTTGTGTGGCACCCGATGTTGATCATGTTGCTGCTTGTACTTGGAATTTGATTTCTCCATAATGTCATGGGCCTGCTGGCGAATATGTTGGATGTGCTCAATGAAGTTGGTTGCCTTATCTGTTTCGGACTGGACATGATCCAAATCTGTGTGAGTAGTTGCAAATGGCATGGCCACATCAATGAGACATAGTGGTTGGAATCCCAAGCCCACCTGAAAAGGGTTGTGGCTAGTCGAGTTGTGAAGAGCCCAGTTATAGTTGTGCTGAACATAGGGAGGCTCTTGTCCCATGTGAGTGGATTATTTGAGTTGTACATGCACAGAATGTGTACAATCATCATGTTGGTAACCTCTATTTGGCCATCAGTTCAAGGATGGAAGGCTATGGACTTAGTGAGTTTGGTGTCCAGCATCGACCAGAGACTAGACCAAAATGTACTGAGGAACCTACTCTCCCAATCTGAGATGATAGACTGTGGGATCCCAAAGTGTACCCACACTCGTTCAAAGAAGAGTTTAGTGGTGGCATCTGCTATGATATTCTTCTTGTAGGCCGCCATAATGGCCATCTTTGAGAACCTGTCGATGACCACAAAAACACAGTCATTTCCATGCTTAGTGGAAGGAAGGCCTGACATGTAATCCATGGAGATGGATTCCCAAGGTCGAATAGGGGTAGGAAACAGGGTATAGAAGCCTTGCTTCTTGATGGTCAGTTTGGTAATGGCGCAGGCAGTGCACGATCTGATGTACTTCCCAACATCCTATCGAAGATTCGACCAATAGAAATACTTATGCAGTACTGCCACTGTTTTCTTGACCCCGAAATGCCCAGCAACCTGACTGTAGTGTGCTTCCAAAATCATCTTGGCACGCTCGCTTGAAAGAACACAAAGGTGACCTAGGTGGCATAACAGGGCATCCTGGAGGTGAAAATCTGGAACATGTTGACCCTCCAAGAGTGTCTGGTATGTGTGGCCAAATTATGGGTTGCTTTTGTAGAGAAGTGGCAAATCAGAAGTTTCATGCCCACAAGAGTTGAGCGTGGTGGTTAACTCCATGATCAGTGGTCGACTGAGGTAATCTGCAACATTATTGGTGTTGCCCTTCTTATACTTGATATTCAAATGGAACTGTTGCAGGTATGTGGACCACTTGTGATGGTGATCATTTTGCAATTTCCCTTGGGTCTGTATGAATTGCAAGGGTCAGTGGTCTATGTGGATGATCGTTTCCTTCCCCAAAATGTAATTCTTCCATTGTCGACAAGCCTGCACAATGGAATACATCTCTTTGTCATAAGTGGGATACTTCTAGACTGTGTCTGAAAGTGTCTCACTATGATATGCCACTGGATGCCCGTGTTGAGTAAGGACTGCCCCAATAGCATAGTCAAAGGCATCTATCTCGACCTCAAGTGGTTGTTGCAAGTATGGTAATGCGAGCATTGGTGTCGTGCAGAGGCGATCCTTCAACTTTGTGAATGCCTTCTATTGAGATTCAAACCAAAAGAATTTTTATTTCGCTCCTCCCTTGGTGACTTGACTCAAGGGCCAGGTGTTATGAGAAAATCCCAACACAAACCTGCGGTAGAAGTTGGCTAGACCTAGAAAGCTGCGGAGCTCTATCAAAGTGGTTGGAGATGTCTAATCCCAAATGACTTGGATCTTGGCTAGATCCACATGCACCTGCTATTCATCAATAATGTATCCCAGATATTAAACCTGGGTCATGCCAAAAGTGTGTTTCTCCAAATTGGCACATAACTTGTGTTGTTGCAGTGTTTGGAGAACCTGTCGGATGTGGTGGAGGTGATCTTCCCAACTATGGCTGAATATCAGGATGTCATCCAAGTATACCACTACAAATGAGTTGGTGAATGGCCACAAGGTGTCATCCTTTAGCCTCATGAAGGTTGCAGGAGCATTCATTAATCTGAAAGGCATAACCAACCATTCGAAAAGGCCCTTCTTGGATTTTAAGGCAATCTTCCACACATCGGAGGGTTCGATTGGTACCTAGTGATATCCCAACTTCAAATCAATCTTGCTGAAATATTCCCCCCTTCAGTTGGTCCAGGAGGTCATCAATCCGTGGGATCGAGTACCTATTATGGAAAATGATCTTATTTAGCAACCGATAGTCAATACAGAGTCTCCAAGTCCCATCCTTCTTCTGTACCAACACGATCAGGCTCCCACAGGGCAATGAACTCCGACGGATGTGACATTTCTACAGCAACTCCTGAATCTGCCTCTTGATTTCATCATTCTCCAGAACAGAGCGCTGGTAGATTGGTCCATTAGGCAGCGGCGCACCTAGGGTCAGATCGATGGAGTGCTTGACCTGACAGTGTAGAGGAACCCCTGTGGGGGAGGTGAAGATTTCCTCGTACTCCTCCGCAACCTTGTCCATCTTTAGTTGTCATGCAGAGGGGTCCTGTCTAGAGGTCGTGGCCACCATCTTCTTCTTTCCTTGAGGGTGTATCATCGGGAAAACAAATTTCCTGGTTTTGGAAATGATCTTATTGCATTTTTTTGCAGTAACCAAAGAGATAGTGGTAGGCGATGCTACCTCCGGTATCCTATACAACTTATTTCCCAAAGTAACAGTAACAACACAGGGCATTGATTCATACACAACATGTTGCTTCCACAAGTATGGTTATCCTAATAATAAATCACAAAATTCAAGGGGAGCAATGTCACACAATACCTCATCCATGAAGGGCTTGATGTTGTATGGAAGGTGACACTGCTAGCTCACGCGAAGATCTCGTCCTTGGTGAAGCCACCCGATGGTGTACAGTTGTGGATGTGTTGTGGTCGATAAGCCCAGCCACTTCACAACCTCTGCCGAAATGAGGTTCTTTTGGCTCCCATTATCGACAATGAACTATCGCGGGGAGCCCTTTACCCACATCTGGGAGTGGAAGAGACGCTCCTCCTCCTTTGGATCTTCAGGTTCCTCCTTCTGCATCTTTGTCATGGCAACAGTGGCGTTGGGCTTCGCATCGATAATCTGCTTCCCTTTGTCATTCCCCTTGTCAGGTTCTGACTTAGAGTTGGAACATGCATCTGATTCTGAAACCTTTAGCTTGTCCACCAGTGACTGCTTGGCCCAACACTCACTTGTGTTGTGAGTGGAGCTCTTATGGAACTCACACCATTTTCCCGTGTCCTTTTTCAGCTTCACGGTGTTGTTCTTTGCTTGCAACTTTGGCGGGTTGTCTTGGGCCGCCCCACCTTGGCTTTGTCCTTTGTTTTATGGTTTGGGGGCACCTTTCCCTTGCTTTAGATTCGCAGATCCAAAGTCTCGCTTCTTTTGTTTAAACTTTTTCTCGACCTTGACAGTATGTCGGTATGTTGTGTCGAGCGAGGGGGTGTTTAGGAATTCTATTTCTTCCTAGATGTACTTGTGCAGGCAGCCACGGTATTTGAGTACCAAATGCTGCTCTGAATCCTTGATACTCAACTTTGTGTGAAGGGTATGGAAAATATTGGTAAACTCCGGCATGTCTTGGTCCCTCCCCTGTCGCAGTGTGGTCCACTTTATGTATTGATCCTCATAGCTTCCGACAAGGTACTACTACTCCTTGATGGCATCCCGGAATGAATCCAAAGTGGGTGCAGCTGAAATAGTGAGCCTATACTTTCATCCTTCTGCTCGCAGTAGGTTTCCCACCAGTCCTTGATGTGGGGGGCTGCTTTGAGAAGAGCGAAAATAATCTTTTCCCAACTAGAAAAATTATGAACAGAAAAATAACCCTCTAGCATATTTAACCATTTATCAATGGCATCTGTGTCTATCTAACCCTTGAATATGGGGATTTAAAAAGTAACTTGTACCTTAAACAGTGTGGCGTTTCCAGAGTAGCTATTGGAAGCCGATGCTTCGCCCCTGGGTAGCCGCTGAAGGATCTAGGCAAAGTTGTCCATCATCGTTTTCCTTTGTCGCTTGAGGGCTTCTTTGAGCAAGATCTTGATAGGATCTCCTGCCCCTCGTCTTTCTTTTCATCTGCCAAGGGAGGCCATCGGGATTTGCAAGGCTGGTCATGCAAAGATTCGACCAATTCAAGCCCTAACTTCTTATATCCATACCACATTGGGGACATGCAAAGAAAGACAGAGAAAAAGCAAACCGCTTTGATACCACTAATATGGATTTAAATAGGAATGCAACAAATTATAGAGATAACCATAAACACAGAGACGTAGCGGAAATAATACTTCATTTCATTAATGTAAAATACTAAAATATGCTTACAAACAACAATGGAGATAAACCAGCTAGGGCGATGGTAGCTTATCTCTAAGAAGAGATGTGGCAGCTACATGCCTCTGAATTGTGTTACAATGAGGCTCGAAGGCCTATTTATTGTTGAGAAATAATGGAAAACCCTAAACATCCAAAAACCTAACCCTAGAAGATGAAACGCCAAATTTTGGGCCCCATTTGGGTAAATTGGTACATCAACTTCCCGGGGTTGTAAATTTGGCATATGATCTCCGTTTGACGCGGACAATATCTCGTTAGAAATATCTATCTCAAAACTATAACTTTGGGAAGAGAAACATTAGTCCATGGACCCATGTTGCTCCCAGTTTTCCCAAAAAACATCGTTTAGGGCCTCAAAATGGCTCCGGAAGTTTAGGACCCAAAAAACTGCTAAAAATAGTAAGTTGTGCTACAATTAAGGAAAATGAAAAGTTGAAAGAAACAATGGTGGGGGTCCAAGTGGACTTGGCAGGCGGCCACCAATATCCACCTAGATCAATAATTTTATTTGGTGATCAAGTATAAGAAGGGAAGCACAAACAATTTGGCCAATATGCTTTCAAGGTCACCCACATCAAAAATTACAGCTTTGGGGACTCTTATGCACATGGAGTCATTCACCCATGATGCATATAGAGAGGCATATTCAGAAGATGAGGACTTCAAGGAGGTGTATGAGAAATTTTAGAGTCATAGTCATGTGCACAATGGCGACAACACCGTTGGCTACCATCTCTAAGATGGGTTACTCTACAGGCTAGATAAGTTATGTGTTCCTAAAGGTGAGTGTTTGTAGCTAATTAGAGAGGCTCACACCTCCAAGGTTACAAGGCACTTTGGTGTAGGGAAGATTGTGGCTAACTTGCAGAGGTATGTCTATAAACCCAAGATGCAAGAGCATGTAGCTAGGTTCATAAGAGGATGCATTATTTATTGTACCAACAAGCCTAATAACAGGAAACATGGTATGTATCATCCCTTACATGTACCTGGTCATCCTTGGGAAATCATACCATGGAATTTTTGGGAGGTTTACTGACAACTAGGAAGGGAAATGACTAGCTGTTCATGGTAGTTGACAAGTTCAAAAAGATGTCTATTCTAATGCCCTGTAAAAATACCATTAGCAGACAAGAAGTAACAAACTTGTTCTTTAGACAAGTCTAGGTGCACTTTGTGATATGAAGGAGCATCATTTCAGACAGTGACACAAGATTCCTTAGTGCATTCTAGACTACATTGTGGGAGAAGATGGACACAAAGTTGAAGAGATATACAACATTCCATCCACAGACAGATGGGTAGACATAAGTAGTCAACAGGACTTTGGTGCACCTTCTGAGGGGATACAACTAGAAGCATCCAAAGTCTTGGGATGAAAATATGGTATATATACAACATTTTGATAACATAGCAGTCCACACTTCTATAGGAAAGTCCACATTTGAGACTTGTTTTGGATATTTTCCACCTTCACCTTTGGATATTGCATATGGGTAGAAAGGAGGAGTGAGGGAAGATCTTATAGGATATGTTTTGAGGGCTACAAAATTTATAGAGAAGATCAGGCAATCCATCTATAGGTACAAGAAACACTACAGAAGTTGCAGGAGAGGTATAAGGCTAGGCAAGATCAACACATAATAGAGAAATCGTTCAAGGTGGGAGACAAAGTATGGTCACAATTGAACAAGGAGAGGCTGTAGGGGCCTAGTAAGAAAATCAAGGCTCTAAGATATGGTCCCTTTGAGATATTGGAAAAGGTGGGTGATAACGCCTATTGACTCAATTTACCACCATATATGCACATTTACTCAGTTGTGAATGTAGAGAATTTGAAACTCTATGAGCCTTCCATGCTAGATCAAGAAGAGGAACATGTCCTACCTTCTCTTGAGGATTTGGCACGAGATGCTCAAGAAGAGTTGACAAAAGATATAGTTTTGCAGAAGAGGTCTAGAACTACAAGAATGGGGCAGCATTACCTTGGCATGTTGGGTTGAAGGGACAACTTCCAGGAAAAGTTAAATGGTACACCAAAGAAAAGGTAGAGGAAAATTTTCCTCACCTCATTCAGTAAATGATTTTGGAGATGAAAAGACTCCCAAAATGGCGAGTTGTGATCCAAATTGGATCATTATATTGTTTTTCATCCATCTCAATGCATTTGGAGTGGAAAAAGTGGAGGAATCATCTCACGGGATCATTTTTACCAGCAGGACCCAGTTTGTTGAAACGAGGTCTGAAACCTTCCGTGAGAATTTTGAGGCATCAAACGAATCTTTTGGGGGGTAAACCTCTACCACTTATGCATGGAACTATTTCATGTTATTTTACACATAGAGACCTTTCCAACAGCGTACTAAGTGCATCAATCAGCGTCTATATGCAAAAGTTATGCCACTCAGAAGTTGACCTTCCTATCTTCACACCTATAGTTTAGGAGGATGCCACTTTAGCCCCCATTATTTATGGAAAAGGGGCTAGCCGCGTGTTAGTGATGTAAAATACTCTAGAATAATCTATATTGTAACTCTAGTTAAGAGTTGATGGTCAAAATTAACCACTAGTAGGCTATCGAGGTGTGTTATAATCGGGCCACTAGGAGGAAGAGGCATTCCATTTTGTTCCATAGTTGAGCAAAGATAGTTTGGAGAGATAGGAGGTAGATAAAACATAAAGGATATATGCACTGTAGCATCCCATGAAGCACATACATTACTTCAAACATAGAGGATCCATGCACTATATCATCCCATGAACAACATACATTACTTCTTTGTACCTGCAGCCATATTTCCAGAGAGAGAAAGAGAGTGAAGCAACCTCACTTTCCAGTCAGGTTTTCTCTTGAAAGGGTTTCCCAGAGAGAATATCTCATGCCTTGTGTGTGAATGTACTTATTTTTGTGTTCTCTACTTTTCTGCATAATTTCCATTCGCATGCATGCACTAATTATAGTTAAATTCGTAGATATTAAAGTTTAATAACCTGTAATCGTGTAGAATTTTCAAAATTTTTAGTACAATATTATTAGATATGTTGTGACGAACTGTCCAGTGGAATATCCACGAAAGTTTACAGGTCATTTATTCTTTGAGTACTCCAACAATAGTTGGGACTTCCAATCCAATGATGAATATATGTGGGAAAGCACTATAAGTTTTTTTGGATAATGCATCTACCACCACACTATGCTTTCCTTTTACATATTCAATCTCAAAATCATAAGCTTGTACATTGCTCACCCACTTATGTTGTTGATCATTTAGATCCTTCCGATCTAGGAAGAATATGATACTATTGTGATTACTTTTTACTTTGAAACAATTAGCCACTAGATATGGTCTGAATTTGGCTAGTGCATGTATGATAGCGAGCATCTCTTTATCATATATGGAATAGTGACACTCATAGTCCCTAAGCTTTTGGCTTTTAAAATAAATAGGGTGCCCATTTTTGCATCAATACAACTCCAATCCCTTCACCTGAGGCATCACACTCCAAAACAAATGGCTAAGAAAAATCAAGCAAAGCTAAAATAGGGCAAGAACTCATTACCACCCTAAGTTGCACAAATACCTTCTTTGCAACATCAGTCCAAGAAAAAACTTCTTTCTTAGTCAAATTTGCAAGGGGAGTTGCCAATTGTGAAAACCCCTTAACAAATTGTCTATAGTAATTGCAGATACCAAAGAAACCTCTCAGCATAGTCACGTTCTTAGGGGTGATCCAATCAATGATAGCTCAAATCTTCTCATGATGCACCTTTACTCCTCCTCCAATCACATGCCCCAAATAGAGCATCTCTGCCAAACCAAATTTGCACATGGACAGCTTGGCATAAAATTGCTACTCTTCTAGAATCCTCAATACCTCCTCGAAGTGTTGTAGGTGTTCCTCCCATGTCCTTTTATAGACCAAGATGTAATCAAATAAGATGAGCACATACTTTCGTAAATACGTGTTGAACACATGGTTCATACAATACTAGAACGTAGCATGTGCATTGGTTAACCCAGAGGGCATAACCAAAAACTCATAATGGCCCATAATGACATCTAAAATTTGTTTTAGGAATATTTTGCGCCCTATCTCTAATCTGATGATAACCTAAGCATAGATCGATCTTGGAAAAATATTTGGCCCCTTTTAATTCATCCTTTAATTCATCAATCCTGGGAATTAGTTATCAATTTTTTACTGTCTTCTTATTCAGTTCCCTGTAATCAATACACATCCTTAGGGACGCGTCTTTTTTCTTGAGTAGGACCATTGATGAAGAAAATGGGTTGGAACTGGAGTTTATATGGCCTAGTATGAGAAGCTCCTAATTAGCATTCTCAATCTCATCTTTGTATGCTCTAGGGGACTGTAGGGAGTGGTGATGATTGCCTAAACTCCCTCCTCCAACTCAATGATATGCTCAAAACCTTTGTCAGGTGGTCTCCCTAATGGAATGTCCCCGAACACCTTTTGGTATTTCTGTAATAGAACTGTGATGTCCATTGGATACTATCGGTGCTAGTCCTTTTCCCTTTTCTCTGATACTCTGCATTCTACCGCCCACTCAACGTCCCCATGCTGAAAAATTGCTTCCATCTGATTTGATGTCACTGCCTTGGGAGGGTAGGTGTGCATGCCTCTTAGCACCACATTTTCCCCATCCTTCATAAACTCCATCTCCATTTTTTAGCGGTCTGTGGTGTATCTCCCAAGAGTGATAAGCCACTAGACCCTTAATACTACATTACTATCAAGGATGATAGTCATAAAGAAATCATTTGTAACAGTATAGTTTCCCATTGTCAAACTCATTTTGGGAATCATATTGTTGCACCTCATGAACTTGTTTCCTAGAATTAATATAGAGAATCTCTCAATCTTTGTGGTAGCTAATCATCTCCTAACTACATTGTCAACATCAATGAAATTGTGGGAATCCATGCAATTAACAAATACTATTGCCCTTTTTCCTCGTATGGTTCCCCAAATATTGAGGGTAAGATACCGAGGAATGCTCAAAAGTGAAGCAATGATACCACCTTTCTGTTCCCCTATTTGTGGCTCATCCGCCACTTCTCTAGGCTCCTCTTGCAGCTTCTGCTCATCTCCCTCATCCTCTCTATCAAAGAACACTTTAATATAATGAACCTTTCCCTTTGTAATAAATCAATGACCGTGATGAGAATTCCATCTAATAAAAGTTAATAAAGGAAAAATAATAACCATAGTTGATGGGACACGTATTCTAAGCTAAACGTTGGGCACATGCATAGTGATGGGGATCACTTGTGATTGATTAATGGCTAAGGAAATTAGCAAAGGGAATGGAAGGCTTTGGAAAGGAAAAATGGAAGTTTTGGCACATTTATTTATGAAAATAATGGAAATTAGGAGAAAAGGGAGGTGAAAGGTCATAGGTTGGATGTGAGGAGGAAAATGAAGGAAAACATTGGAAAATGAAGAAAATAGAGGCCTCATTAATAAAAAGGAGGAAAATGAAGGAAAACATTGGAAAATGAAGAAAATAGAGGCCTCATTAATAAAAAGGCTTCTGGGGATTAGTTCACAGACTTTGGTCAATTCAATTTTGGAGCTCTCTCTCTTATACCTTGGACACTTAGAGCTTTTGTGGAGCACTCTTGGAGAGTGTGGCACACTTGAACTTTTGGAGCAAGAAGTCAAAGGAAGAGAAGGAATTCACAAGAGGACATCGAGATCAACAACTACAACGGGTTTTGCTTGCAGGTACCGAGTTGAATGTATGTTTCCTCACTAGTTTTGGCATGCATGGCATATGCATGCGGTTTATTGGTCATGATATGTCATTGGTATAGAGGATTTCCTGGATTGATAGTGGATCTGACTAGCCTTTCCATTTCATCGATGGCCATCTTGTTGTGGGTTTATTTCTTTGTTTTTCTGGTTGGTTCTCATGTTTCCTTTAGCTTGGGTTGAGTTACTAGTTCCTAGAGCCTTGGTTGGACAATCGCTCTAGAGACCTGTAACAACTTGGGTTGAGTCACTAGTCCTGGAGCCTTGGTTGGAAAAACACTCTAGAGCCCTTTGTGGGTTGAGTTACTAGTCTTGGAGCCTTGGTTGTACAAACACTCTGGAGTCCTTCGTGGGTTGAGTTACTAGTCCTGGAGCCTTGGTTGGACAAACGATCTAGAGCCATGTATAAGTTATGGTTGAGTTACTAGTCCTGGGAACCTTGGTAGAATAAACACTCTAGATCCCTTGAAGGATTAGGAAAAGACTAATCTGGTGATGGTTTTGTGATGTCCAATCATGAGGTGGAATCATTGTTTTATGGATTTAGGTGCTTTGGCCTCTGGAGGCCCTGGATGGTTTGATTGAGGTGTTTTATGAGATCCCACATTCATGCTTAGAATATGGCACAAGGTGACTAGCTAAAGAGAGATTTGGCTCAGCGATGTCTATGGTCGGGTGGTTCATGGAAGTCCCGCAAGTGGTTTTCCTTTACATCATTACTATGAGGTTATTTATCCTTGTTATTTCATGTGTAAATGTACTAGTTTACATGTGGATTCTATGGCTGAGGTATCCTTGATATTTCTATTGTTATTATGTTGGTTATGAGCATTTATCATGATAGTGGCTATATGGCTCTCATCATGTTTTTACTTGTAAATGAATGAATAATGTATATATGGCCTAATAGATGAAATGATAGCTAATGTGTTGAGGCATCAATGTTTCTTAGCAATTCTCAGATAAGTATGAGACCCCTATGCTCAGATATGTTGTTTAAACCTATACATTACATATTTGTGACATTTTTAACAAAACTTGTCATGGCTAATAGGGGTCCAGTCTAGTGCTTATTCAAGTAGTTGCATTTGTATCATTGTTCTGTTGCTATATTTCATTTCTGAAAGTGTCATTTAGTTTTGGGTAGTGACCTGGGCTCTGGGCCTAAAAAGGTGGCTCAAATCCTAAAGACGCAGACACAACACTCGGTAGAGAAGTCCCCAAATGTATGCATACCCATGTTGTGGGAGCATCTGGAGCCTCTTGGATGCATGCTTGTCCATGTCAAGGGAGTGTTTGGAGGTTAATGGTCTAAAAATGCAGTGAGACCTAGGGGTTGGTTACTTGAGTGGTTAGGATGGCTCCTGGGAGTTCTGTTGTTGATGTGGAAGGTTTGTATGGTGTGTTTCTCTCTGTTCCACTTCCTTAACTAACACGTAGGGAGTTGAATCATATCAAAGTAACTTCTCATCACATGTTTACCCTGGTTGGATGGTTACTTGGGTAGATGTGGGAGGAGGGTGTTATAGAGAGGTATCAAAGCATGGTTCACCCCTCAGGCTAGATGGGTTGTGTGTTGATCATGCATTCATGTCGGTTGCATATGTGTTTCTTGTGTTGTAAGACCATGTGCTTGTTGCATTTGTATGGTATGGGTTATGGTTGGAATTAGGTCACCATGGGAAGTTGATGGTGTTGTTCTGGAGTGTGTCTTCATGAGTGTATGGTTGATTATGCATTGCTTATGCACGTTAGTATTCAACTATGGTCAAGTGTATGGTGATGTGGTGGTTGTTGTCATGCATGAAGTCATGGTATGTGTCTTTAATATGGTCATGCATTGATGACTAGACTCTAGCTAAAATAATGGTTATATGGTTATATGCGCATGTGTTATATTTCTATATGTTTTCATGATTATGTTATACATGTATTGCATTTATTTGTTGATCTTGCATATGAGGTATCCTCTCTGAATTATGCTAAGGTATGTTGGTTTATTGTGATTTGGTTTAGCTGACATGATATACCTTGCAAGAAGAATATTAAATATGATTAGCAAGATGGTAGACTACAGTTCTTGAGACTCTCCGTAAGGATATGATGAGCATCATGGTGTTGGGAACTCTTCTGATTTGGCAGACACATTGATAATCTTAAAGGAATAAATAAGGAGTTGTAAGGCAGACAATGACAAAATTATACAGGCACAAGAGAAACATGCATAGGTAAATGTAATGATACTTTAGAGTTTGTCAAAATTGCAGCAACAAGGACCACTTCGGATCATCCATGAGTGAGAGGATAGAACTAATTAGGCATATGGCAGAAGGTCTCATGGTAAGCACAGGTCGGATAGAGATGACACGGTTAAAGATGACAGATTGTTGTACACTCCGGATAGGAAAGGTGATAGACACCGATACTATTCTAGTTCTGGTTATGACAGGCATGATGACCGACATCGTTATCATCCTTACAGGAGGATTGAAAAGGGATATTTGTCGAATGATTTCAAGAAAGAAAAGGCACCTACATTCGACGGAGAGATGAAGAAATCACAGGATGCAGAGGCATGGTTGCTTGGTATGAGGAAGCTCTTCAGGTTGCATGATTATTTAGAGAACATGAAATCCAAAATAGCTACATTCAGTATCAAAGGTAAAACAAATATTTGGTGGGAAGATGTGAAGAATGTCAGAGGTATTCATGAGGAGGACTTGACTTGGAATGAGTTCGAGAGACTATTCAAGAAGAAGTACCTATCGAAGAGATATTTTGATGACAGGGAAAAAGAATTTTATGAGTTAAAGATGGGATCAATGACAAATGAGGAGTATACTAGCAAGTTCTTGGAGCTACCGAGGTACGTGCCTTACCTCAAGGAGGTGGAGGCTAAGATTCAGAGATTCACTAGTGGCTTACCAATTGCATTCAAGGATAAGATTGAGTTCGATGAGCCTAGATCATTGGAGGAGGTCATCCGAAAGCTAAAGCATTGGTATGATTAATCGAAGTGCAGATATAAGACTAAGCCGAACTAGAAAGGTAATGCAAGGAACAAAGGAAAATGGGACAATAAGCGAGCAAGATCTCAGGATATAGGTAATAAATAGAATGCAACATCTTTTAAGAAGTTCAATGCATCTCAAAAAGGACAGGGACTTCAAGCTAAGGAGCAGAATAAGGAACCCATGCGGTGTTGGACTTGTGGAGGATAACATCGTTTGAGAGATTTTCCATAGTATCAGGGTGGTATATCACAGATCTACAGTGCTTAGGAGGCACAGACAGTGAGAGATGTTAAACATAGTATTCCTAGGATCTATGCAATGTTGGATAACAGGCAGGAAGATCATTAGGCATCTATCATTGAGATGGACGTTAGGCTTTGTGATCAAGTTTTTTCTATTTTTATTGACCATGGATCTAATTATAGCTATGTTAATCCTAACCTGGTGGATAAGTGTGGTTTGAATAAAGAAGTGCATGCAAAGTCTTGGTTACTACAGTTGGTTATAGGTACCAAGAAGAGAGTTCAGCATTGGGTAAGAGCTTGTAGATTTGATTTGAATGGTATGCCTACCTCAACACATTTGAATGTATTACTGTTGGGATCATACAGTATGTTGTTGGGCATGGATTGGTTGTGCCTTCATAGAACCAAGGTGGATTGTTATGACAAAGCCATTGAGTGCTTGGATGACAATGAGTAACAAAGAGTCTTGTGGGGTAAGAAGAAAGAAACACCAGTTAGAATGGTGACAATTATGCAGGCCAAGTGTAGTAGCAGGAAAGGGTATGTGTTATTTGCAATGCACATTTCTAGTGTCAAAGGTAAGGAAGTTGAGGATGCAGATGTTTTAATTAGGTACCCAGTTCTACGGCAGTTTCAGGTTGTATTTCCTGTAGATATTTCAGAATTTCCACCTCACAAGGAAGTAGACTTTTCTATTTAGTTGGTGCTAGGGGCAACTCTAACATCAAAGGCACCTTACAGGATGAGTACACCTGAGTTGGTCAATTTGAAGTTACAGTTGAAGGAAATGTTAGACAAGGGTGTTATACTGAAATTTGTCACCATGACTATCTGCAGTTAGTATGGCTCCATCAATAGTCATACTATCCTCCTTGGCAAGCCTTATACCTCTGCTCTCCATGTCAAACTTCAAGAAAGAGAGAAAGTCATTAAAAACATG
>APFE030199542.1:77243-103728 GCA_000404065.3 Pinus taeda
ATATTCAGGTGCTATGTAATCGTTTGATTGTTAGTGAATGCAAGTTTCGAAGTGAAGGAGGAGCTCATCTGGATCGACGAGGCTAGACTACTACAACAGCGTTGGACTATAGGTAGGCTCTAAAACACTTGGTTTCTCGTGTGATAAATGCATGTTTAGAGAAGGATTGCTCTTAATTGTCTTGTTTGTCACTAAAAAGTCTTAGGCTTCTAGGGAGGTTGGTTTTGTCCGCAAGATTAACTCTTTCCGCATGACAAAGGGATACATTAGGCCAAGTGCATCACCATGGGGTGCACCGGTACTATTTGTGAGAAAGAAGGATGGTACTCTCAAGTTGTGAGAAAGAAGGATGGTACTCTCAAGTTGTGCACTGATTACAAGCAGTTGAACAAGGTGACCATCAAAAATAGGTATTTTTCACCGAGGATTGATGACTTGTTTGATCAGTTGAATGGAGCATCGGTGTTCTCGAAGATTGATCTGACATCCATATATCATCAAGTACGCATTAAAGAAGAGGACATCTACAATACAACTTTTTGGACTAGGTATGGGCATTATGAGTTTGTTGTAGTTCCATTTGGTTTAACTAATGCTCCAACTACCTTTATGTGCTTTATGAATAGTGTGTTGCGGTTGTATTTGGACAAGTTTGTTATTGTTCTCATTGTTGATATATTGGTATATTCAAAAAATGAAGGAGAGCATGTTGAGCATTTAGCAGTACTGTTGAGATTGTTGAGAGAGAATCAGTTGTATGCTAAACTCAACAAGTGTAGTTTCTTTCAGATTGAGGTACACTACTTGGGACATGTGGTTTCCAAGGATGACATAGTAGTGGACCCAGAAAAGATAAGAGCTATCATGGAGCGGGAAGCTCCAGGGAATGTGGATGAGGTGTGATCTTTCATGGGTTTAGAAGGTTATTACATGAGGTTCATCAAGAACTTCTCGCAGATTGCTTATCCTATCACATTAATTCAGAGGAAAGGTAAGAGGTTTGAATGGATAGAGTGTGCGGCCAGTTTTGAGCATCTCAAGCAGTTGTTGACACATGCACTAGTGTTAAAGATTGCAGATCTATACAAAGAGTTTTTAGTATGTACAGATGCTTGCAATAGAGGACTTGGTGGAGTCCTTATGCAGGATGGATAGGTGGTATGTTATGAGTCACAAAAATTGAATGAGTATGAGAAGAACTACCTGACACATGATCTTGAGTTGGCATCGATCACACATGCATTGGTTCTTAGCAGGAGGTTTGTATTAATGAGTGATCATAGTGGTTTGTGGTATCTATTTGACCAACCAAATATGAATGGAAAGCAAGCTCGATTGTTGGCCACGATCAGTGAGTTCTACTTTGATACCATGTATATCAAAGGTAAAGAGAAGAGGGTGGTAGATTCTCTTAGCAGGAAGATACAGGTAAATCACTAGCAGCTATGAGCTCCTATGGGATGGATTTACAGGATAGGATCTTGTAGGAAGGCCGGGAGGATGACAGGTATATGGAGATTGTGCACAGGCTGCAGTAGAGTACATGTATAGGTACAAGTAGTGGTACAGGTACATGTAGTGGTATAGGTATAGGTACAAATGCAGGTGCACAAGATGTGGACTATCGTCTCACAACAGATGGATTGGTTAGATTTAGGGATAGGATATATGTGCTAGATAACAATGAGCTCAAGAAGGTGAACTTGAGGGTGTTTCATGCGTAACCATATTCAGGTCACCTGGGATTATCGGAAGACATTGATAAAACTAAATAAATTCTATTATTGACCAAATTTGAAGAGAGGAGTAACAGAGTTTGTGGCTAGGTACTTGGATTATCAGCAGGTGAAGGCAGAGTGTAAGCATCTAGGTGGACTGGTACAGCCAATTTCAATTCCAGAGTGGAAATGGGAGGTTATTTCCATGGAATTTATCACAGGTTTAACGAGGATAGTGAGACAACATGATTCCATCATGGCAGTGGTGGACAGGTTGACAAAGGTAGCGCATTTCATTCCAGTGAAGTCGACATCCTTAGCGAGTGATGTAGCACAGGTATTCATCAGGGATGTGGTAAGATTGCATGGAGTTCTGAAGAAGATTGTGCTAGACAAGGATGCAAAGTTCACTTCCAAGTTTTGGAAGCAATTATTTGTAGGTTTGGGCATAGAGTTGGCCTTTAGTACAATATATAATCCGTAGACAAATGGACAGACAGAGAGGGTCAATAGGATATTGGAGGACATGTTGAAGATGTATGGGATACATCAACAATGGAAGTGGGAAGAGTACCTTCCACTAGTAGAGTTCGCTTACAACAATGGGTACCAAGAGTCACTGAGGATGGGTCTATTTGAGGCATTGTATTGGTAGAGTTGCAATACTCCCATTAGTTGGAGTGATCCAGTTAACAGGGTGTTAATTGGACCAAACATGTTGGCAGACATGGAGCGGGAAATGCAGGTAATCAAGAAGAATTTGAAAGAAACATAGGATAGGAAGAAGAGTTATGCATATCGGAATACGTTGTTCAAGGAGTTCCAGTTTGGGGCACAAGTGTACTTGCGCATAAAACCAAAGAAGAGCTCCTTGTAGATTGGATCATGTGCCAAGCTAGCACCCCGGTTTTTTGGACCTTTCAGAATTATTGACAGGATTGGGCCAATATCCTATTGACTTGCACTACCCCTGACAATGAAATTCCATTATGTTTTCCTTGTGTCATTCTTAAGAAGTATGTTAAATATGTTGATCATGTGATTGACTAGTTCGTATTGCAAGTGGTGGCAGAAGGAGAATTCCAGCCAAAACCATGGTGCATTTTGCAGAGAAAGATGCTCATGCTTTGGAACTGAGCAATCGAGTAGGTTAAAATGCAATGGAAGCACTTTGGGCTTGAGGAAGCTACATGGGCAATAATGGATCGGATGCGGGCTATGTATCCTTCCTTATTCTTTGGTTGAGCTGATGTTTTTGTATATGTTTTTGGTACATGTTTTGGTGATGTTTGGTATATGAATATATGTATATGGATGTAAATACTGCCATGAAGTATGTTATAAAGCTCCAATAAGCGGTATGGGTGTCATGTCATTATGATGTCATGCTTGTTATGTTGTCATGTTGGTTTGCTTCTCGGTGGGATGATCATTGTAAATATTGCAACGAGCTGAGTTATAAAACTCCATGGGCAATATATTTTTCTTATAATAATCTTGTTGGTTGTAGGTGTTGTTGAACATCGAGGATGGCGTTCTCCCAAGGTGGAGGGTTATGTAACAACCTTAGTGAAAATTCCATGTAATAAAAGTTAATAAAGGAAGAATAATAACCAAGGTTGATGGGACACATATTCCAAGCTGAATGTTGGGCAAAAGCATAGTGAAGGGGATCACTTGTAATTGATTAATGGGTAAGGAAATTGGCAAAGGCAATGGAAAATGCTTTGGAAAGGAAAAATGGCATTTTTGTCACATTTATTTATGAAAATAATGGAAATTAGGAGAAAAGGTAGGTGAAAGATCACATGTAGCATGTGAGGATGAAAATAAAGGAAAATAATGGAAAATGAAGAAAATAGAGGCCTCATTAACACAAGTGCTTCTGAGGATCAATTCACATACTTTGGGCAGTTCAGTTTTGGAGCTTTCTCTCTACTCTCTCTCTCATACTCGTGGAATCTTAGAGATTTCTTGGAGCACTCTTGGAGAGTGTGGCACACTTGGAGTTTTGGAAAAAGAAGGAAAAGGAAGGGCAAGAAAGTGCAAGAGGACATCAGGATCAACAACTACAACGGGTTTTGCTTGCAAGTACTAAGTTGCATGTATGTTTCCTCACTAGTTTTGGCATGAATGGCATATGCATGTGGTTTATTGGTCATTATCTGTCATTAGCATGGAGGATTTCCTGGATTGACAGTGGATCTACCTAGCCTTGCCATTTCCTGGATAGGCATGATGTTGTGGGTTTATTTATTTGTTTTTCGGGTTGGTTCTCATGTTTCCTTTAGCTTGGGTTGAGTTATTAGTTCCTGGATACTTGGTTGGACAAACACTCTATAGCCCTGTAACAACTTGGGTTGAATTACTAATCCTAGAGCCTTGGTTGGAAAAACACTCTAGAACCCTTGGTGGGTTGAGTTACTAGTATTGGAGTCTTGGCTAGACAAATTCTTTGGAGCCTTGGAAGGCTTGGGAAGAGACCAATTTGGTGATGGTTTTGTGATGTTCGACCGTGAGGTGGAATCAATGTTTGATGGGTTGAGGTGGTTTGGCCTCTAGAAGTCGTGGATGGTTTGATTGAGGTGTTTTATGAGATCCCACATTCATGCTTGGAATATGGCATGAAGGTGACTGGTTGAAGAGAGATTTGGCTTAGCCATGTCTACAGTCGAGTGGTTTGTGGAAGTCCCACAATTGGTTGGCCTTTGCATCATTAATATGAGGTTATTTCTACTTTTAAATTCATGTGTAAATGTATTGGTTTATATGAAGATTCTATCGCTGAGGTATCCTTGATACTTCTGTTGTTATTATATTGGTTATGAGAATGTATCACGACATTGGCTATGTATGGCTTTTATCATGTTTTAACTTGTAAATGAATGAACAATGTTTCTATGGCCTAATAGATGAAATGACAGCTAATGTGTTGAGGCATCAAAGCTTCTTAGCGATTCTCAAATAAGTATGAGACCCCTATACTCAAATATGTTGTTTAAACCTGTAGATTACATATTTGTGACATGTTTGACGAAATTCTTGTCATCAAAATGCTAGTCATGGATAGTAGGGGTCCAGTCTAGTCCTTATTCAAGTAATTACATTTGTATCATTGTTCTGTTGCTATCTTTCAGTTCTGAAAGTATCATTTAGTTATGGGCTCTGGGCCTGAAAAAGTGGCTCAAATCCTGGAGACACAAGCACAACACTGGGAGAAAAAGTGCCCAGACGCATGCATACCCATGTTGTGGGAGCATCTGGAGCCTCTTGGACGCATGTTTGTCCAAGTCAAGGGAGCGTTCGAGGGTTTAATGGTCTAAAAGCTTAATGGGACCCAGGGGATGGTTACCTAAGTGGTTGGGATGGCTCCCGGGCGTTCTCTTGCTAATGTGGAGGTCTATATGGTGTGTTTTTCTCGGTTCCACTTCTATAACTGACACATAGGGAGTTGAATCACGTCATAGTAACTTCTTGTCACATGCTTACCCTAGTTGTTGGTTACTTGGGTAGATGTGGGAGGAGGGTGTTACAAATTCCTAGGTGCCCATAGTTATTGGCATGTGAAATACAACCTCCTCCTCCTAAGATCTCTTTTGGTCTCCTCATCCAACTTATTCCCTGCCCAATTTCTTTGAGGAATTCTAGTATCCCTTCCCTTAGGTGGAAAGGTGGGTTTGACGGGTGCCTTAGTCTTATGAATTACATCCTACAAGTCCCATTTCTTATTGATTGCATCCTGTAAAGCAGGTCTATTAGATCTTACTAACCCCCGTACAGGTTCAACCAACCCCTCAACAAAGACCATAATCCTCCTAGCCTCAAACAAATGTGGTACCATGACTGACAACCTTAAGAATTTTCTATGTAATGCTCCACGTGACCAATATTCTTGAGTTGCGTGAGCTCTCTAAAGTACATCTCTAGATCCTTCCAGTCAAATCCTTATACTATTTTTTGAGCAAAATCCTCATAGGAAATTATGTTGGCATGGCTCAAAGTGGTTAAATCATGGTACCACTACTCATATGCTTCTTCTTCCAAATGTATGGTCTGATTCAACTGAAATTAAGTGTCTAATTTCTAAATCCGTGCCGTTGTAGTACACTTGGTAGAACCATCAAAGTTTGGAAGGGTCAGCTTCCGAAAAGTGCTCTGCAATTTTGAGTTATGTGTAGTTGTTCCCCCACCTTCTATGCCTTTGTTAACATTTTTCGAGAGAAAAAGTATTTGAAGGTAATTGCATCTCAGAATTCTTATCCCATAAATTGGTATTCCTGAAAATAATTACCAAATGACATGTATTTTTGATCAATAGGTTTTGATGGAGTGGCAGGCATAAATTTGGGTTTGGTAGGGTGAGATACACCACTATAATTTTGACGATGGCTTTGGGGATTATAAGATATCCCAACTCATTCTCTTGCATAGGAATCCCCATTGCTGCACTTATTTTGATTTTGTTGCCTTATCTCTTGAACCATTTCTTTCCCTCCCTTTGTCGAGTCATCTAGGGCCTTCAAGAGGCTTTGAAACATTGCTTCTTCTTTGCTCATTTGAGTGTTGGAATCTCCCATTTGAACTTCCCTTGATATTGTGAGATCCCTTTCTTTCCGCCTTGGTGAATTTGGTTCTGGATCTATAAGCAACTCTCTTTCTCTTCTCTTATACTTGTGCCCCCATATAAGTCACATTTTAAAAAATCTTCGTAGCTCATGTGTCTTACCCCACATCTAGCCAAAAACTTGACATTGATACCACTATAGTGAGCCAAACAATTCTTCTAACAAATTTAAAACTTCTTCATCTTCAAGCAAATATTTACACAAATATTTGTAATTTTCTTTAACAACTTTCCACAAAGAGAAAAATCTTGAAAATACATTCAAGAAACCATACACCAATTTTGACCCACCAATGGAAAGAGGAAAATTATGGTCTTTATTTAAAAAATTTCCAAAGAATACCATTTGAGAAGAACACCGGGGAGAACCCTCAATTTGAAGATGAATAGAAGCTACCATTCAAAGAACTCAACCCTTTTCAATTGATTAACGGCTGAAGATGTGATTTTTGACCCAATGGTGTTGTTAGTGATGGATCACAACAAGAATTGGCACACGACAATGACTGAATGACCTTTTTTGGAATTGAGAGAATGAGCTACAACTAGCAAAATATTCAACCTCCCTAAAGTTGAAGTACTACAATCGATTATGAAGAAAATGCACCAGTGGTCCAACCTCCCCTATAGACAAGATGAGAATGGGTGAATCGATCCCTTCTCTAAAATAAGCAGTCCGCTCGATTTGACAATTTATTTTCAAGTATTTGACCCTCCTAAACTTGCAACAATTCGACCTTAGTAATCACTGCCAACGCACAATAATTTCAGCCTCATGAATCGCTGAGAATGCACAAGTAATTTGGCTCAATACACCCACTGCCAATTCATTAACAAATCGGCCTCTCTACATGATTGCATATCGATCTTCTAGCTGATGGGATTCTGAAGAATTCATGCCATGAGATAGGGAACATTACAGAGAGAAAGCGCCTTTCAACACAATAATAAAAATTTATTATAAAATAAAAATTTAACAAAATTCATTATTACGGAAGTAAACTAAACTTTGGATAACTATCAATTTAAAAAAAAATCATAGTTTTCTAATTACATAAAATGTTCATAATTTCAATCCGTCAAATATTAAAAAAAATACATGATTATAATTGATTTAAAGTGTGACAAAAAAATTTGTTATAGTATATTTAACACCAAAAAATTCATGAATCCAATAGATTGTATATAATTAGGCCGATAGTTAGGCCTATAGGCCTTCCTATGCATCAACAATAGTCAACACTTTTACCCTACTCCATTGGATCAGGTGAGACACTTTCAACCATTGATTTGAAGTGTGATTGTTTTTTCCAAAATATCAGTTGAGTTGCCTTACTACTTTTTTCCATTCTTTTATGTCACTCTTGAAAGTATTTTCACTACTTTCTCCCTACCAATTGTTGTAAATGTTCTTCCCTGAGTTTTAGTAAACACTGTTCTTCTTCCCTGACTTTGGCCAGCACTAATTAGTATTAATCTAACCATCTCCCATAGAGGAAATCATGTATGGTTGATATATAAATTTTCAGCATGCAATATAATCAACGGGACAGAGTTGGACAGCCGGCTCTGGTGACCGCCTTTGCTGTCTCGACGATCCGAGGTGAACAGCCACTTGCTTTCCACAGTAGCCGGTTAACAGTCATGCGACTGGCAATTGGCAATTGCCAGTGCCTGTACTTTTATTAAGGATAGTAGGTTGGACCCTCACTCATTTGTCACATCATTTGTTATCGTTTGTCGATCGACCTGTCGAATCTGCCACCCGCACCCATTTAAGAACCTCAAGAACCACTCACCGTTTGAATGGCAGAAGGTGGTTTCGTGGCACCGAGGTGTATAAGCTAATCGCTAAGCAGGCCGGTATCTTATTTTTACCCGAGCTTTTTGGCTGGGCCGGTCTGCATGCGGGAACGGTCTAGATTTTGAGTCCACTAGCAGCCTTGTTTCTATCGGACCTGCAATTCTGGAGGAATTTGTCGTCTTTCCGCAAGGCTGAAGCGCCGGAGGACCGTCCATTTTGAAGTTTAAAGAGAACCACAGGGATTCAGCTTTTTTTCGGAGAATCCCAGCACAAATTTCTTAATTGACTGCAAATTTGCAGAAAGATATATTCGATCTTTCTATACTCTCGGTTTGTGCAATTCTGGAACGGAAGGGAAGACAAAGAAACAAAGAAAAGAAAAACAGAGCGATTGTAAGAGTTTTTTTCTTCCTTTCTGTCGAAATTCAGTTTCCTTGAGCTTTCCCATGCATTTTTTTGCGCTGACACCATAGTTTTTTCTTTTAGAATTCTAATGTATATCCTGAAAGTTACCCTGATACCCTGTTTAGAAAGTTAAGCTTTATAGCAATCTCTCTGTTTCTTTGTGTCTGTTAGTAATTTAAGCTTGATAACTCTTATTGATTTCTTTCCTGATTCTTTTCCAGATAGAAATTTAAGATTTAAAGCTTTATAAATTTCTTCTTTGTTTCTAGTGTCTGCTAAAAATTTAAGCTTTACAGCTTTATATAATGCTTCTCTGTTTCTTGCGTCTGTTAAAGTTTAAACTTTAAAGCGCTATCGATTGCTACTCTGTTTCTTGTGTCCGTGGTGCACGGAAGTTGACTGGGATGAATTTCGCAAATTTTACCAGTACATTTGTTATAACAGGCTTATACGGTGCTCCATTTTGATTTCTGATCGTTTTTAGTTCACATGTGCTGCCTCTTTATTTCGTAAGAGTCTGTGTGTTTTGTTAGTTTTTGCGATTGGATATCAATGATTTTCTATCAGTCCTCAACTTTCTCCCATATTTGTGGGGAAAATTAAAACTCTGAAGGTAGCAGTTAGTAGAATTTTAAGTATTTAGGTGTCCAAGGACAGTGCGATGGTTAGGCAGCTGTATTTTTAAGGGCCGTCCAATTTGATCCTTTATCCTAATATTTAAGGAACACAACCTTTTAGTATTAATGTCGGTGATTGACTATTCCATATATGTAAAATGTTCATGTTTAAATAAATAGTGTAGACTGTGATTTGTGGTCTGGTTATGCAAGGTCTAACCAATATATTAATGAATCAACGTCTGCATGCACATATTCAACAGGTTCTCGAGTAATGTAAAGCCTATTTCCTTCGAAGAACAGTGAGGTACTGTGATAAATATTTTCATAATTCAGGTTTGAAGCTCGTTTGGTTGGACTTTTATTGGTTAACAAGTAACTGTGAGCGCTTCCCATCAAATAGGCATTATCTTTGTGACTTAAGGGAACAGCAGATTCCATTAATACCTGCAGAAATGTGGAACTCGATCTAGGTATTTTCGTTCTTTTCCATGGATAAGCAAACACAACTTTTCCTCTGAATAATATGCTATTCATTAATTTGTTCATAGCTTATCTTCCATTGTCGGAAATATCTGCCATGAATGACCAAAATGTAGAAGAGTTGTGTCCCATACAAAATAATACTCTGTAGTATGATTTTGTATTGGAAATTTACTGAAAAAGAAAATTTATGGAAATTTGAAAACAATATTCTGATTATTTTATCAAATGACAAAGAGCATTTAGAAGGGTAAGTGTACAATGATCCAGGGCAAAAAAACAAGGTTTTTCACAAACCAATTAACTCTTCTAGAAAAAATCAACAATTCCAATTTAATAATCTTATCAGTCTCTCTTTAGGACAATTGCTAGTTTATGTTACATAGAACTTGACTAAGAAATAGGTGCACCAAATGCTATTGTTGAAGGGTGTATTTAGTAAAATCCAACTACACACTTATATTAGGAGGCCTTAACCATACAAATGAGGTGACATATTAGGAGGTCTTAACCACACAAATGAGGTGACAGAGCACTCTTATTCATCAAAAGGTGGGTCATTTGTTGTTTGGTATTTTTATCTATTTTGTTGTGTTTCCTTCATTCCTACCTTACATCAGATTGGATGAATAGCTTACCACTAGGGTTGAACTTGCAATTTTATGGTTCCAATTTTAAAATAACCATATTTTGATTGTAATAAGAAAATTGTATCATAAAATAAAATTTGAAAAAAAAATTATTATTTCAAAAACAAACTAAATTTTGAATAATATCAATAAATAAAAAAATCATTGTTCCAACTTATTTTGAATTAGATAAAATGTTCATAATTTCAATCCATTGGATTTAGAGTTTGGCCAAAAGAATTCATTAGATTCTATTTAGAATCTAACAAAAAAAATTCATTAATCCAACAAATATAATTTATGTTACACAACACTGGACTAGGAAATAAGAACATTGAACCCTATTGTTGAGGAGTGTGTTATCCATTGTATATTTTATATTTGATAAAATCTTAAGTGCAAACTTATATTAAGAGATCCTAACTGTGCAAGCAAGGTGACATATTAAGAGGTCTTAACCAGACAAATGAGGTGACAAAGTATTCTTATTCATAAAAAGGTGACATATTAAGAGGTCTTAACCAGACAAATGAGGTGACAAAGTACTCTTATTCATAAAAAGGTAGTTCATTTGTTACTTAGTATCTCTATTTGTTTTGATATTTGTTTCCTTTGTTCCTACCCTACATTAGATGATGAATACCCTACCTCTATTCATTTTGATATTTGTTTCCTTTGTTTCTACTTTACATTAGATGATGAACACCCTACCTTAAAATGATGATGAACACCCTACCTTAAAATAACCATATTTTGGTTATAATAAGATAGTTTTATCATAAAATAAAATTTAAAATATTTGTTTATTACAAAAGAAAACTAAAGTTGGGATAACTTTGATAAATAAATAAATAATTATAGTTCCAATTAATTTCAAATTAGATAAAAAGAAAAATTCATAATTTCAATCCATTTAAAAAGTAAAAAGAAATACATTGTTAAAAATATGTTGTCCATCTACATCTCTGTTTATTTTGATATGTGTTTTTTTTCCTAACTTAATCTCAAACTCCTAACTTCCATTTTGACTATGTGTTTCCTCCTAAGAGGTCACAGGTTCAAAACTAGAGGGGGGTAGAATATGTATGCCTTCGTAGACTTAGCAGTCAAATCGTTGCGCGGAGGTGGGTCTCTTGTCCCACAAACAAGGGGGTCTCATACACCAATTTGGTGTCTGGCTTGGCTGTGACCTTAAAAATAGATATTATTATTATTATTGACAAGCAACATTCTAAACCAATTAAACTACAATCCCAAAGGCATGCCCCCTGATTACTTCTTTATTCACCTAATAATCAAGAAATAAAATAAAATTATTAGCCTAATTTTTATTAATAATATATGGAAATCCCGATAAACATCCACATCATATAGGATTACTTCCTTATTCACCTAATAATCTAGAAATAAAATAAAATTATTAGTTTAATCTTTATTAATAATATATAGAAATCCCAATAAACATCCCCATCATTATATAAAGACAAATCTCATTATATGTAATAAGTGTATAATCAATTGTAAAAAGATAGGCGCATGTAATCTATGTATATTATATATTTCTTCACCCTAAAATAAATTTTTAAATAAAATAAATATTTCTAAATTAATTATTATAAATGTTACAATATACATAATATACCCATATATATTTTAAATATAAAAATAATATCCTCTTAAAATGATTTTTGTGTGTGTTTTTTTAAATTAAATTTGAACTGAACTTGCTTAAACATAGCCATTTTCAATGACCAGCTATCACGATAATATTTAAAAACAAAATAATAATATTTACATATCCGTTATTGGATCTAATATCACGGACTCAATTCAAAAAAAGGAAAACTTGACCGTTAGAAAGCTAACCGTTATACATATGAAAGGCTCAACAAAAGCCAGGCGGAGAGGCGTTCCTGTTCGTACTTTCCATCTGTTTCCTCTGGATTTTGCTCCGACTCTCCTTCGATTTTCGCATTTTTTTTGCGCGCTTTCCTGTCTGCCCTGTATAGATTCGAGCGATCCGAGCCCTTGGTCTCTGCGACAATGATGATCCCTTGCAAGGAGGAAGAAATCGGCCCTGCCGAGCCGAGAAATGCCATCCCCTCACACCCACTTCAGCAGATCGCAGAAAGCGCCAGTCACAGGCTCCTCCTCAAACAATGGCTAAAGGAGGAGGACTCCATCGGGCGAAGAATGGCCCTCAAGGAATCCAGGCTCGACAGAACCAGGAAAGAAGTCACCCAGCTCTGCTGTTTCTATTTCATCTTCCATGGGATTGTCTTGACTCTGTTATACAATGCTGCGGCCAGGAATCCCCGGGAGTCCTGCAGGAGGGCATGGATTCCTTCGATCTTGTCGTTGGTGGCCTCCCTGGTGATCATATGGGCTATGAGATACAAGATGGATATGGAGTCCCACATTGAGAGGCTGCTCAAGAGGGAGAAGGATGATGCCAAAATGATGGGCAAGTGCATTCAGGAATTGAAGAGGAAGGGGACTTCCTTTGATCTCCTCAAGGAAGTGGATACTCTGAGAAGGGCCAAGAGCCTCATGATGGAGCCCAAGGGGGTTTTGAAGTGGTCTGGAAGGGATATGGTAACCATCTTTTTCATCTCAATGTCTTGTCTGGTTTTGGCTTTTACCAGAGTGGTGCTCTGTAATTAAGCTGGGATGGGGAAGGATTGCAGGCTTTGAGGCCATGGATTTGAGTTTTCCTGCTCTTGGAGGAATATCTAGTTCCCAGCCTCTGCTGTTTGGATTCCATGCCTTAGCTCTCTACCGTCAGGTAAGTACTCTGTTGTTTCAGCCGTGAAAAATCCCTGCATAGCAATTGGCAGGGGTTGATAGAGTTCTTGGCCTGCAGAGGCCTTTTTGAGGTTGACATAATGATTTATCTAAATATGTATATGGCAATCCCCATAGTCTGGTGATATAATTCCCCAAATCTTCTCGCGAATAAAAAGACAGAAGATGGGGAGAAGTAACAGTAGTTCAGATGGACAGAGAATTTATTCAGCTGCTCTGCATCTGGGGATGAGTTCAAATATTTTCTTGAACTGAAACATTACAAGGGCACTGCTGTTTGTAAATTTAAACAGCTGCTAGTTTCCTTGTAGGTCTCGCTGTTCTTTCATTAGGCCAAATATCAGTGATTTAAGACGTGTGTCCATGGTGTACAGCAATGACCATCATTCATTTATTTATTTTGAAAGAAACTAAATCTTTAACATGGAAGGCATCCCTTGAATCCTTAATGATATAATTCTGCAACTCTCTGCAACTTACACTAGTATGTCAATAAACAATGTGGCAAACGTTTTCATGATGTTGGTTGGGTGGAATTTTCTGTATATCTCAGTAAGCTCTGTCTGATTTAGTAAGCTTATCATGAATATTTTCTGTGTTGATATAACTTGTTCTATGTTGTCTGCTTCTGTTGTTTTGGATGATTTTCTGCAACCAAATATTATCTGTTGATTTTGTTTGCTATGGCTAAAATATTAGGCATTTATAGAACAATAATGAAATTAGTTCATATTGAGTGTCTGGAAAAGTAATTGATTGCAAACCAATTCACTACACATGAGAGGAGACCGGAGAAAATGGTTGCTAGGAATGAACCCCAACATCAATGAATAACAAGCTATTCGCAGAGGGAGGGTCTAGGTCACTACGCCTTGTAATAGGGTTGCAAGGACATAAACGAATTGGGCAGACAACAGCAGACAGAGGGAACAAGGGAAGGAACCAAATATCCCCATCCCGAATTCTTTTCAAATGCTGTTGCATACAATAGGAAAGTTGAGCAGGTGTGCTGTGTTATAGGCTTGACACATGGAATTTTTGTTTGAATGCTATATTTGCAATTCTAAAATAGATAAAGTAGACTTGGGATATGATCGAATTTATTCCTACATTATAAGCTTGTATCTGACTTCATAACATCTTTTAAGAATAGTACTTGCCATTTGGGAATGGCATTGGGTGCTGTGCACGGATCAAACTGTTGAATTCGAAATTTGTTATTTTCAGCTTAATGACTGTCATTTATCTTAATTCTTATTTACAGTCTTCCTTTAATCGGGGTTTTGCATCTAAAACTACTGGAACAACAATTGAGTTATTGAATGAAACACACATTTTGACTAGAACAGGATGTTGGAAAGTTCTCTTTGCATGCAGAATGGTCACATTTATTAGGACAGCTTAATAGCAGTCTCCTCTGTAGAGGAGAGATTTGAATTTCCTCAGGCATCTTGATATCTTGTAAGCTCCGAGTCCTTTTATTACTTCAGACCCCGGACCATCAGCATTTGCAGAGGGTCCTCAAAATTTCTCAGTCAGTCATTCCATAGCCATGCATTTCACATGGTAATATCTGATCTAGACTAGCCGTCAGATAAGTAAATAAATTCCAATTCTATGTCAGGTGATTTCATCGTATGCATGAATCTTTAATTTATGTGAGGAAGGTTCTTAAAGGGTTTGGTGATATGAACCCCCCCCCATATGCATGTGTGATGTTTGCCAATCAAGATGAGCATCACTTATGTTTATTGTTGGAAGCGAAAACGAGATTCGTATCACGGCAGCGGGGATGCTCGGGAAGTGCGTTGGATATGCAATTGCCTTACTGGAAGAGAAAGGTGCACGTCACATTATCTTGAAGGGAATGGGAAGAGCAATAAGCAAGACTGTAACAATTGCAGAGATGATAAAGAGGAGATTCCCTGGACTCCATCAGAATACAGAAATAGGTTCTGCTGATATAAACACTATTTGGGAACCCCTGGAAGAAGTCCTATCGACTTTGGAAATGACCAGACAGGTATCCACGATATCAATTACGCTATCTAGGACACAACCAGAAGATGATGTGTTGAGTTGTGTCCTAGATAGCGTAATTGATATCGTGGATACCCATATAGTGTTTATATCAGCAGAACCTATTTCTGTATTCTGATGGAGTCCAGGGAATCTCCTCTTTATCATCTCTGCAATTGTTACAGTCTTGCTTATTGCTCTTCCCATTCCCTTCAAGATAATGTGAGGTGCACCTTTCTCTTCCAGTAATGCAATTGCATATCCAACGCACTTCCCGAGCATCCCCGCTGCCGTGACCAGACAGGTATCCACGATATCAATTACGCTATCTAGGACACAACTCAACACATCATCTGCTGGTTGTCAATCACCTCTCCATGCTGGTCAAGATCAAGTAAAGCCGCTAATTGCAGGTGAGGAATATGAGCATGAGGGAGAAGATTCTGATGAGCTAAATCCACAAGTTTCATGTGATGAATATGAGTATGGGCCTGAGCCTGGAGAAGCTTCTACACAAAATAGCATTCAAACAAAAATTCCATGTGTCAAGCCTATAACACAGCACACCTGCTCAACTTTCCTATTGTATGCAACAGCATTTGAAGCTTCTCCAGGCTCAGGCCCATACTCATATTCATCATATGAAACTTGTGGATTTAGCTCATCAGAATCTTCTCCCTCATGCTCATATTCCTCACCTGCAATTAGCGGCTTTACTTGATCTTGACCAGCATGGAGAGGTGATTGACAACCAGAAGATGATGTGTTGAGTTGTGTCCTAGATAGCGTAATTGATATCGTGGATACCTGTCTGGTCATTTCCAAAGTCGATAGGACTTCTTCCAGGGGTTCCCATATAGTGTTTATATCAGCAGAACCTATTTCTGTATTCTGATGGAGTCCAGGGAATCTCCTCTTTATCATCTCTGCAATTGTTACAGTCTTGCTTATTGCTCTTCCCATTCCCTTCAAGATAATGTGAGGTGCACCTTTCTCTTCCAGTAATGCAATTGCATATCCAACGCACTTCCCGAGCATCCCCGCTGCCGTGATACTTTCCCTAGTTTGTCTGTAATATGTATCCTCGATGTCAAATATGTGAAGACTACTGAGTCTGGATATTTTTCAGGATGTTTATGCTTGTTTGAATGTAGATTTTGACAACTCTTCCTATTGTAGATAGACTTCTGGAGCTGAACTCTGTAAGTAGGCTGAAACGTCCTAAACAGTTCAGCCTACTTACACAGTTCAGCACCAGAACAGGACATCAGTAACTCCATTGTACTTCATCTTCTAGCACTAAGTCTTAGAATCAAGGTCTCATCTAATATAATGCACTTTATAATGTCTGTATGCTTTGTGTTGAATCTGTGGAGACCACTGAGCTTTGACAGGGCATCAATAGTTACATTATGTTTCATCGAGTTCGCATATTCTGCATGTTATGTTTCTAACTGTGTAAGTTGGTTGAAACGTATGTTAAGTCTACACCAGAAGTCCATCTAGAATGTTAATGGTTAAACTCTTCTTGAACATGGCATCAGTAAATCCATTAACATTCTTCTTCGAGCACTAAGTTTTAGAATCAAGGTCTCATCTAATGCCTGTATGCTTGTTGTTGAATCTGTGGTGACCCCTGAGCTTCGATATGGTCCAAGATGTTTATCCTTCTTGGACAGGGCATCAATAATTACATTACGTTTCATAGAGTTTTAGAATCAAGGTCTCATATTCTGCACATTCTTTGAGATAAGCTGAATATTTTCTTTTGAGTACTTTGCATTTAACTATTTTTCTTCTGTTCATGATTGATATAAACCCAGTCCAATATGCATGTGATGTTTTCCATTTATGTTTATTGTTGAAAGTTTCAGATGGCAAGAATCTCCAAACTTTGATAAGGTAAAAGAACTTTGTTTAGTTGCTTCATTGTGTAGACAAATGAGTTTTTGAAGTGTTAAAACTACATGCTGCTAAATTAGCTAGTTGCCTTGGACCTGGTAAGTCTGGGCTTCTTAAAAGAAAATATCATATGCTTATGCCATTTAAATGTTTATACATTTAGATTATCTTTACTTTCCTTATTATATTGTTCAGGATGTTTATGCTTCTTGGACAGGGCATCAGTAATTACATTATGCTTCCTCTTCTACCATAATGGTCCAAGATGTTTATGCTCCTCGGACAGTGCATCAGTAATTATATTATGCTTCCTCTTCTACCCCTGAGCTTGGATATGGTCCAAGATGTTTATCCTTCTTCGACAGGGCATCAATAATTACATTACGTTTCATAGAGTTTTAGAATCAAGGTCTCACATTCTGCACATTCTTTGAGATAAGCTGAATATTATCTTTTGAGTACTTTGCATTTAACTATTTTTCTTCCGTTTATGATTGATATAAACCCAGTCAAATATGGATGTAAATCCATTAACATTCTTCTTCGAGCACTAAGTTTTAGAATCAAGGTCTCATCTAATGCCTGTATGCTTGTTGTTGAATCTGTGGTGACCCCTGAGCTTCGATATGGTCCAAGATGTTTATCCTTCTTGGACAGGGCATCAATAATTACATTACGTTTCATAGAGTTTTAGAATCAAGGTCTCATATTCTGCACATTCTTTGAGATAAGCTGAATATTTTCTTTTGAGTACTTTGCATTTAACTATTTTTCTTCTGTTCATGATTGATATAAACCCAGTCCAATATGCATGTGATGTTTTCCATTTATGTTTATTGTTGAAAGTTTCAGATGGCAAGAATCTCCAAACTTTGATAAGGTAAATCCGTTTATGATTGATATAAACCCAGTCAAATATGGATGTAAATCCATTAACATTCTTCTTCGAGCACTAAGTTTTAGAATCAAGGTCTCATCTAATGCCTGTATGCTTGTTGTTGAATCTGTGGTGACCCCTGAGCTTCGATATGGTCCAAGATGTTTATCCTTCTTGGACAGGGCATCAATAATTACATTACGTTTCATAGAGTTTTAGAATCAAGGTCTCATATTCTGCACATTCTTTGAGATAAGCTGAATATTTTCTTTTGAGTACTTTGCATTTAACTATTTTTCTTCTGTTCATGATTGATATAAACCCAGTCCAATATGCATGTGATGTTTTCCATTTATGTTTATTGTTGAAAGTTTCAGATGGCAAGAATCTCCAAACTTTGATAAGGTAAAAGAACTTTGTTTAGTTGCTTCATTGTGTAGACAAATGAGTTTTTGAAGTGTTAAAACTACATGCTGCTAAATTAGCTAGTTGCCTTGGACCTGGTAATCCTGGGCTTCTTAAAAGAAAATATCATATGCTTATGCCATTTAAATGTTTATACATTTAGATTATCTTTACTTTCCTTATTATATTGTTCAGGATGTTTATGCTTCTTGGACAGGGCATCAGTAATTACATTATGCTTCCTCTTCTACCATAATGGTCCAAGATGTTTATGCTCCTCGGACAGTGCATCAGTAATTATATTATGCTTCCTCTTCTACCCCTGAGCTTGGATATGGTCCAAGATGTTTATCCTTCTTCGACAGGGCATCAATAATTACATTACGTTTCATAGAGTTTTAGAATCAAGGTCTCACATTCTGCACATTCTTTGAGATAAGCTGAATATTATCTTTTGAGTACTTTGCATTTAACTATTTTTCTTCCGTTTATGATTGATATAAACCCAGTCAAATATGGATGTGATGTTTTCCATTCATGTTTATTGTTGAAAGTTTCAGATGGCAAGAATCTCCAAACTTTGATAAAGTAAAAGAACTTTGTTTAGTTGCTTCATTTGTGTAGACAAATGAGTTTTTGAAGTGTTAAAACCCATCCTGGGCTTCTTAAAAGAAAATATAATATGCTTATGCCATTTAAATGTTTATACATTTAAATTTTCTTTACTTATTATATTGTTCAGGATGTTTATGCTTCTTGGACAGGGCATCAGTAATTACATTATGCTTCCTCTTCTACCCCTGAGCTTGGATATGGTCCAAGATGTTTATCCTTCTTGGACAGGGCATCAATAATTACATTACGTTTCATAGAGTTTTAGAATCAAGGTCTCACATTCTGCACATTCTTTGAGATAAGCTGAATATTTTCTTTTGAGTACTTTGCATTTAACTATTTTTCTTCTGTTTGTGATTGATATAAACCCAGTCAAATATGCATGTGATGTTTTCCATTTATGTTTATTGTTGAAAGTTTCAGATGGCAAGAATCTCCAAGCTTTGATAAAGTAAAAGAACTTTGTTTAGTTGCTTCATTTGTGTAGACAAATGAGTTTTTGAAGTGTTAAAACCCATCCTTCTAAATTAGCTAGTTGCCTTGGACCTGGTAATCATGGACTTCTTAAAAGAAAATATCATATGCTTATGCCATTTAAATGTTTATACATTTAAAATATCTTTACTTTCCATTTATGTTTATTGTTGAAAGTTTCAGATGGCAAGAATCTCCAAACTTTGATAAAGTAAAAGAACTTTGTTAGTTGCTTCATTTGTGTAGACAAATAAATTTTTGAAGTGTTAAAACCCATCCTGCTAAATTAGCTAGTTGCCTTGGACCTGGTAATCACGGGCTTCTTAAAAGAAAATATCATATGCATATGCCATTTAAATGTTTATACATTTAAATTATCTTTACTTTCCTTGCTATACTTCTTGGACAGGGAATCAGTAATACATTATGATTCCTATTCTACCATTAAGTTTCAGAATCAAGGTCTCATATCATATTATGACTTTATCTTAGAAGATTAGTTTCCTTAGTTTGCCTGTATCCTTTGATGTTGAATCTGTGGAGACTACTGAGTTTGGATATGATCCAAGATGCTTATGCTCCTTGGACAGGGCATCAATAATTACATTATGTTTCATCTTCTAGCATAATCAAGGTCTCATTTTCTGCACATTATTTGAGATCATTTAACCATGATTGTGTGGCTATTTATGCCGCATCAATAATTACATTATATTTCATCTTCTAGCATAATCAAGGTCTCATATTCTGCACATTATTTGAGATCATTTAACCATGATCGTGACAGCCATAAGCATATTTTACCATGAGCAGGGATGGGAAAATTCTATGGTTTTTCACAACAGAAACAAATGTGTGCATGGTAAGGTTGTTATGGACGGGTTTCAACAATTACAGTATTTCAGTAACATCTGGAAAAAATGAATAATCTGATAAAACATCCACACATGCCACTAATAAATAGAAATATTTCTTTCAACATAGAGATAATGTTGAAAATAGCAACAAGAAATGCTAAATATAGAAGTGCTAAATTTAGTACTGGTATAAATAACATTTCGGGATACCTTCTTATTTTAGTTAGTCCCTGAACTAAAAAAGGAGAAGTAAAAATTCTAGTTAGTCCCTGAACTAAAAAAGGAGAAGTAAAAATTCGAATTTGATCTTAGCAGCTGTTTGTAAAATAATTAATTCATTCACCATGAGTTAATTAGAAAATCAAACATGAAGTCTACGCAGGGACATGCAACAGTTTCTCCATTAGAGGAATTTATCCATCAGTTAAAGAGATAAGGATGAGTTGTAATATTGAGTTGTAATTAGTTGGCTTAGTTAACTGAGTCAAGTCCAGTTAGATTAATTCAAATAGTTTGTTGAATTAATTGTGAGTTCAATGAGTTAATGCATGCATGCATGTAACTGCTACACTTCAGATAACTGAATATTCTCTCATAAATAACTCATGCATGTTAGTTCAGACAGAGACCCAGTTGAGATCAGATGGAGGGGCAGTGTACTATCAGTTGCTAGAATATTCCATTGTGAATATCTCTTGCATGCAGAAAGAATTCTTTCCTTGAGGATTGTGCAGCTACTTCTTCAGGTTTGTGAGTGTGATGAAGCCAATTCACACGTGGCATCACTGGACCCTAAGAAAAATTGCGCAAGGAAATAGGAGGCTTGGAGGGCTTGAGGAGGACATATACTGTGTCTATTCAGTCTGTGAGTTGTATTGTTTGATTGCAGAGAGCAAGATAGCTTGAGAGCTGATTCTTTTTGTAACTTGAACATATTTCCACTTGTATGATAATACAGAGATTGGGGTTTTAGGCTGAGGTTTTCCCTGGGTTATTTCTTCTATGTTATGTGTGATTGATTTCTCATTCTCAGTTATATGTGTTCTCATTGATATTGCTCAATTCGATTAAGCTTTCGCAAAGTTTGTTGTAGAATTAGATCTTGTATTTTGCTTTAGTATATTGCATAATTTGTTGATCTACAGTGAGAATTTCTACAGTTAATACTAGTATAAACCTTTTGTCCAAGACGAGTTGTGTTCAATTGACTTCACGACAGAAATCAACATTTGTCCTAACGATGAAGTCTAAACTAAAATCAGAATACAAATTTCATTTCAAAATTGAAAATTAAATAAATAAATGTTGAGAAGAGGGCATGTTACCATGAATTATCCAATTGAAAATATATTAGCTTATAAGAATTTCCTTGTCTAAGTTAATTTCCAACCCATTGGTCCCCTCTGTCCCTTCCAGAAAAGGGTATGCAAACAAACAATAGGGAAACATATTATATAACAGGTGATTTTTCTCAGCTCCCATTCTCAAGAAAAAGGGTGCACCTCCAACTTGCCCATTGTATGATAATGGCCCATTGCATTGGAAGAGCCCAACACAGCCTATAGTGTATGATAATAGCTCATTGCATTGGGAGAGTATAGTGTATGATAATAGCTCATTGCATTGGGAGAGCTTACACTACAGGTTGTTATTATAACTAAAAGGAAAAAATGAAACAGAGAAAAGGGGATTAATAATGGGTCAACATCCATAAATAGTGGATTTACAAAGTAGTAAATCCATAAAAATTGGAAGAGCCTAACACAGCCTATAGTGTATGATAATGGCTCATTGCATTGGGAGAGCTTACACCACAGTTTGTTATTATAACTAAAAGGGAAAAATGAAGCAGAGAAAAGGAGATTAATAAATGGGTCAACATCCATAAATAATGGATTTAGAAAGTAGTAAATCCATAAAAAATTTCCTTCAACGAGTACAACATTTTGGGAAAACACTCAGAATCAATAGGCCTGTATCTTTAGCCAACCAACTTCCACAAGCATGGCATTCATCTTTATTCTCCAATGGCAACACCATCTGAGCCCTCTTTTTTTCCACATCTTCAGACACAGGGTTAACGACCTCCTGCTACATGATGCATTTAGAATCAAAACAAAGTACCAAACCTCAAAAGGGATGCCAGTAATTGTATCTATTAACGTGAATTTTCATTGATCATCTAAGAACAAGCGTTGCTAACCCAGACAGTGTTATTAATGGACGTCAAGTGCATACGACCTTCTTGTTAGTTATGTCCATAGTAAACTTGATTATCGATGCAAATCCAGATCATAAAATGTTCCAGTTTCCTGATCCAGTTCATTACCAAGACTTACCCAGTCTGTCTCATACATTTCAAATTTCGAGAAGCTTCTAAACGAGATCTAACTTACTACTATTAATACTAACTGACTAGTATAGTTGAAACTATTTATTTGTGTGTTAACTTTAATTTGAGTATGAAAGGAATTATATATCTCTTTTAATTTCTTAACACAATAAAAAAGAGAAAATAAAATATGCATTAATGTAACCTAAATATAAAATCATAAAAATCATGACAGTGAATGTCTATTTTATTTTTATTCTTAGAAGGATTCATAAAAATGATGTATAAATAAATTCTTCATCTCAATATAATTAAAAGAATTAAATTACAACAATTAAAAAAAATTAATATTCATCTCTAAATCATATGTGCACTATAGATGTCACCCATAAATGAAGCTATGAATCCACAAAAGTGAATGATCCAACTATAATCTTATATCACACTCAACCCAACTCGTAATGTTCATGACTCAGCGAATCCTACATAGCATTTCAATTTCCAAGCACTTCATATAGTCTTCAATGACCACGAATTCCCTTAACTATATACAACACAAGACTCACGAATCCTACATAGCATTTCAATTTCCAAGCACTTCACATAGTCTTCAATCACCATGAATTCCCTCAACCATATACAACACAATAGAAATTTCTATACAATACCTAAAAAATGTATACGATACAAGTAGTAAGAGTACAACTCTTACTTTATCTTTAAAAAAACCCCACAAAATAACTCGATTCACAAGAAGTTAATAAACATTATAAACATGTAACAATTTCTTATTCTAACTCAATCTCTACACTCACATATAACCACTAATTTCCCTATCAAACTAAAGAATTCTTTCTCACTAACAATAACTCATGGACTCTCCATAGCTTAACACCATCACGCAATTCCTACATTCATGGTGCTGGTTATAAGTATTTTCAAATTTGAGAAGTGATATCATATGAGAATGTATCATGGGAAATATGAAGAAAATAGAGAAATAAATGCAATATGATGAGAAGTAAAATTAGGAGAGAAAATTATAAATATATATATATATATTCTATTTTGTGTGAGGTGTGGTTTTCTTTACCAGCCATTCTATTTATTCACATTTCGCTTTCCAAGTTAAAGTGTTGTTAAGTTTCATCTATGCAAATTATGGAAAAGATGGGAGTTCTTCTCTTATGGGAATGGAGAAGTTCTCTCCCATGGCTCCCTTTTTGTGCTCTTTGTAGCCATTTTGGACTAATATATTTTATTTCATATATTTTCACATAGCATATTGTGCACCATGGTAACTCAACTATAGGGCCATTAAGAGATATAAGCATGTGAAGTAAAACTAAAGTTAGGTTTATGCTCATTATTACTTATCTAATTGTTCCTTGACCTTGGATTCCATAGGAAGAACCTATCCCAAGTATATTTAAAATTTTACATTGTAGGGTCATTTATTTAAGCTTGCATAGTTGTAATACGTCGCATGGAAACCACACCTCCACAATTTATATTCAATGCCTTCCAAGGGTCAACACTAGGGTATACACATTTTCTAGAAGAAATATATAGGGAGATTTGTCTAGACACTAATATCCACTAGAATATGGAACTTGACAAGAAGAATAATAGAAATGAGTGTTAGTCATGATCTTAGTGGCATAGAGTCCTAAATGGCTCTACCATTTTCCATATTTTCATGATGGAATCTTCATTAATTTTTTTTCAACTTTTTACCACTTTCAAATTTTCTTGTTGGTGAAGCAAGTCCTCTTATAATGGGTTTACTCCTATTGAGATATTCATCAACTCCATAACTAGTGGGTAGGTCTTGAGTATAAATTTGTGTAGGTTGAGTGGAAGATACATAAACTTTGCTATGTGGGGTAGAAAATGGTTTGATGTAGTAGTATAGAGGTTTGTATGACAAATGGTTTGGGAAGAATGAAATTTTGTCATTTGCATAGTACTCAGTCGAAGATTTATTTTAATATTAGAAGAATTAAAAATAAGGATACGATGTACCATTGTTTGGGATACTTTTCAAATTATTATAATCACAGATTCTAATGATATATGTAAGTTGCAAGTTTAACAAGATTAAACTTTCTAAGCACACGTGGGGGATAAAGAATGTTTTTTATAAGGTTTTCTATAGTAACTAGTTAGTAAGAGAGCTAATTTGTTAAATTATAGGGCACAAATTCTTGAAAGGAACTAAAGAGACACCATTCATCCAAAGCTTAAAAAGAGCCATTGATATCCAACTTGTCCAATAATTTGGAGCATATGTGCTAACTAGTTGTGAAATAGTCCTAATTTTGTCTCTAGGAGGTGATTTTCAAAACTATACCTATTTTTAGATGTGATATTGTAAACAATTTGTTTATTGTCTCTTTTGGAGGAACTCATTTTAAAAAGTGATCACCCTTGGCACCCTCAAAGGAATTTGTTTGGGAGAAAGACGTATGAAAACAACTATTCTACCATATATATGAGAGATAATATCATAGGGTTATTAAGTGACTTCATCTTTCTAGTTCTTTTGATGATTGATTTTATTTTAAAATATTATGAATGAAAAAATACTTTGCTTAATAGATCACATCTTTTAAGTACAAGAATGTAACTAATGATAAAGACTTTTCATTTAGCATAAGCTTTAAGAGTAGTATTTCTAGCAATGACCACCCATCGTCAAATGACAACCACTATGCAATGAGTCATTCGGGTTTCTATTAACCATTTAACATTAAATTTATTTATGTATATGCAAATTTCCCTTTGGACCATCTCTAACAAGATTTAAGAGCTTCAAACTAATCACTCGAGTCTTTTAAGGATATTTTTATGAAACAATAATCATAGAAAAGGGGACTTCAATTCCATTAGAATCCAACAAGAAGACCCACATTTTCAACTAGACATAAGTGATGGTACTAGAAGATGATGGATTTTTCTTCATTTTATTGATTATATTTGAGGTATTTGGCATTCTAGATTTGGATGATGATGGCTCTCCAATTGCCATCCAAGATCTTGCGTAAGTAACATTCAGTGTGTAAGAACTTGGTTGATAATTTTAATCCATGGATTTAAGTGTCAATCTTATAAGGTACATGAAAACCCACCCTTGTTGCATCATAGTAAAGTTTTGTAGTATATCTATAATGAGGAGGTGGGATATGAAACACCTTACAAGTGGTTACTATACTATTTTTAAAAAATACATAGGATGTTGAAGTATCAACAACCTAGAAATGTTTTTAACAAACAATTAAGCAACAAGAAATTGACATCTAAGTTGTCGATACCACAACATAGACATTGGATTTTTTTCTTTTCTGATGTAACATTGGTATTCCAAATTATAATATTTGTGTTGATATTGTTGAATTGGTATCACCTTAATGTCCATATTCCAACATGTTTGGATTATTTGAAAGCAATTAATAACACCTTAAGATGTGAGTTCATTGTGTAGTGGAATGTTAGGTTTGTTGTGTCTTATGGAGTTTCCAATGACATGTTGTTTAAGGAAAGAAGCCAAAGATGAAGTGCTGGCATTGTGGCAAGGCTAGACATCTGAAAAAGGATTGTTGGAAGCGAAAGCAGGCTGATAAAGAGGGCTCTTCGACAGAAAAGAAGGAAGCCAATACCACAGATACAGGTTCAGTTTCAGGTATGAGTGATGAGGTATTGTCTGTTAATGCTTCCAAACATGATCAACATTGGTTGTTAGATTCCGGGGCATCTAACCACATGTGTATACATAAAGATTGGTTTAAAACATATAGATCAATTGATGATGGTGTTGTGTACATGGGTAATGATGTAACATGTAATATTGTTGGGATTGGAAGCATACAACTACAAATGTTTGATGGCACAACTAGAATATTAACTGATGTAAGGCATG
>APFE030199542.1:104920-117561 GCA_000404065.3 Pinus taeda
GAAGTGAATATGATCATTGTGTTTATTTCAAATAGTTGAATAATGGCATGTTCATTATCTTAGTGTTATATGTTGATGATATGCTTTTAGCAAGCAAAAGCATTGAAGAAATCAATAGGTTGAAGACTCAGATGGCAAAGACATTTGATATGAAAGATCTAGGAGCCGCAAGACAGATTTTGGGCATGGAGATTTTCAGAGACAGGGGCAATGGTAAGCTATGGGTATCACAACAGAAGTATGTTGAGAAAATACTTTTGAGGTTTGGTATGAACAATGTGAAACCTGTGTCGATCCCTTTAGCTTCCCATTTTAAGCTTTCTTCGAGTTTATGTCCTAATACAGATGAAGAAAAGGATTATATGTCTCGAATTCCTTATGCCAATGTAGTAGGATGTTTAATGTATGCGATGGTATGTACGCGACCAGATATTTCTCATGCAGTTGGGGTTGTCAGCAGGTACATGGCAAATCCGGGTAAAGAACACTGGTCAGCAGTGAAATGGGTGCTTCGGTATTTGAGAGGCACAAGTAGTTATTGTATTTCTTACAATAAGAGTAGTGAATATGTTTGCGAATATGTTGATTCCGATTTTGCAGGTGATTTGGATAAGAGGAGATCAACTTCAGGGTATGTCTTTACTCTTGCAGGTGGAGCTATTAGCTGGATGTCAAAGCTACATAATATTGTTGCTTTGTCCACTACTGAAGCAGAATACATTGCTGCTTCTCATGCTTGCAAAGAGGCGGTTTGGTTGAAAGGTTTGCTTGGTGAGTTTGGTAGGTTACAGGATAACATCAGGTTACTTTGTGACAGTCAAAGTGCAATACATTTGGCTAAAAATCCGGCCTATCATAGTAAGTCAAAGCATATTCCAATCAAATATCATTTTGTAAGACAGGTTATCACTGAAAGGGGCGTTTCTCTTGAAAAGGTGCATACAAAGGAGAACTGTGCAGACATGTTCACGAAACTAGTTTTGTTGGAGAAGCTACGCTGGTGTTTGGCTTCTCTTGGCTTGCAGAAAAGATAAAATAATAATAACAGGGCATCAGGCGAATTGTTGTCAAGGTGGAGATTGTTGAGATTTTCTGTTTAAACTGAAATAGGCAGAAATCTCTGTAGGTGACAACAATAGAAAATCTGTTGCTGGATTATTTCCAGGTTGTTGGGAGCAAATTAATGCATCCTAAATTTGATGTGAGAGCAGTTAGATTCTCTCTACTATAAAATAGGTTGTCATACGGATAGCTGGGAGAGAGTGTGAGGATTTCATTGATGTAATCTCCAAATTTTTTGATTAATATATTCCTGATGCCTATGTTTGGTGGATGTAGCCCAGATTGGTTGGGTGAACCACGTTAATAGCTGTGTTCTATGTGTTTGCTTCTGCTGTGTGTTTAATTTATTTCTTGTGCACCTGATCCAACACTTAATGTCCATATTCCAACATGTTTGGATTATTTGAAAGCAATTAATAACACCTTAAGATGTGAGTTCATTGTGTAGTGGAATGTTAGGTTTGTTGTGTCTTATGGAGTTTCCAATGACATGTTGTTACATAGAAATGGCATCACTGCAATGCACGTGTTTCCAGCGTTATGATCTTATGAAAATCTTCAAACTTCAAATTTCTTTTAATAATCAATAATACTTGTACTCGAAATAAGAGAATAACTGATGGTAAAATTGAATTTTATAATATAAATATATGTTCCTCACCAAAGTTGAAGCATTGTGCCATAGCGAAATCTGAAATATTCATATAGTATGGTTGGCATTTTCATACTAAGTTAAAATTGAAATGTAATTTTATGTTTATAAATATAAAATTTAACTTTTTTTATTAATGAGAAGATAAATTATTGCTTTTTATTAAAGTATATATTGTTTTAGAGGTGGTAGATATAAAGGGTTATATTTTGTTGAAAGGAATAATTAGAAAGGATTTATGTTTGGGGTTCGAGGAATTTCATAAATAATTAAATTAAAGTATATGTTTTTTTAGAGTTTTTTTCTTAATGAATATAGTTAGAGTAAAGACTAATTGTTGTTGATGACTCAAGTATCATTATTAGTTAATTGACTTTAAAAGGACTTGGATTAATAACAAGTTGTTATTTTTAATAGCATAGATCTAAAAGTGATCTATAAAATGACGTGGATATTTCACTGGATAGTTTTTCATAATAGATCGGATGAACTTTAAAATTTGAAATCTACAATGAAAGTTAATATCTGGTTAGATTGATTTGTTAATTACTATGTTATGCTTATGTATGCAATAGATAAAATGCAAAAAACATAGAATAGCGAAATAAAACTCACAAACCACAAATTAAATCCGGGAAAACCTTTCAAGAGAAAAGCCAGATGGAAGGTGAGGCTGCTATGCTCTCTTTCTCCAAATAGAAATGGATGCAAGTACAAAGAAGTGAGGCTTGTGGCCCATGGGCTACTACAATGTATCATCCCTTTATGTTTACTCCCTCTCTATCCACTCTCAGATAGTTACTCTACTCATATATGGAACAAAATGCACTCAAATAGTATGGAACCCCTTTTTCTACTAGTGGTATGGTTCTAATTTAGCCCAATAGCCTATTAGTGGTTAGCTTGATTCCAACTCTTAACTAGAGTTACAATATTAAATCTTTACTACTTTCTTCATCATTATCACATGGATATCCCCTTTTCTATGAATAATTTGGGTTGACATGACATCCTCTCAAATTATGGTATTCAATTTCAATAGGTCAACTTCTAAGAGGCATAATTTTCTCATACGAGCTCTAATTGAAGTGATTTGTGCGGCATTAGAAATGTATTGACAAGTACATTATGTTGGAAATAATACTTAGAGGGGGGGTGAATCCGTATTATCAGATCAATAATTTAATTTTCAAAACTCATTTGTATATGCTACTTCAACTCAGTGAACTAGCATGTATACGCAACTATGCTTAATGAAACCAGTGTATATGTAGATATCTTTTGATTAACCCAAATTATCATGTATTGAACTTTAATCAATATATCAGGAATTCATTAGACAGTGTAGTAAAAGCAGAATAAAGCATCACACATAAGCAACACACATGAACACCAAGATATAAGGTGGAAACCCAATGTGGGTGAAAACCACCTGCTGCTGTCATCTTTGTCTTCTTTTAATAATAAGAAAATTCTATTTACAATTTTTGTACTAGTGCAGTCTTATACCAGGACGCAGGCTTCTACTTACAGAAGGCTACAACCTTCTCTCGTTCTCCAGCTTCTACTAGAAGGGAGCTACAACCCCCTAGCTCTTGTACTAGCCGATATGTTTTCTTAGTACGTAGGCGCAGACCTACAGAAGGCTACAACCTTCTCTTTTCTTCTAGGGACATATTTCATAAATTTTCAGATTGGATCCATCAACAACATTATTCAATCAAATATATCTGCATCAACCAATCTCCTTTTGAACCAACCATAACCGAATCAATAAATCACTTTGACAACCCATCAATCTGATCATTCAGAATGTTGTCACTAGAATACAGTAACCAAAACCCAAGCCAGAACTCATAATACTGCAACAGCAAATAGAAGAAACTAAAACATATTTCATAAGGTATATGCTACTTCCATGTGTTGAACCTGCGTGGATACATGCTTTCCTCAAAGCCAACCAACGTATATATAAATTCAAAACTCTGCAGCTATTCCAGACTTTAGTTATACCCAAATCATATCATTTACAGAATAATATATGCATCAGAATTCAGATATAGAATATATAAGAGCAAAAACACCTAATGATAGTTCATTTTACGCCTTAAGATCCTGATCCATCATTAGATCTGATCCGTCATCTTCAGCTAAGGTTCATCCTTGGTTCAGATCCAGCAATGCACCATAACCAAATAACTTGCATACTAGATCTCACACTTCATCAGATATTTGATACTTGCACACCTTGGCCTAATGATCTTCTCCTCCTTTTATAGTTTTAGGCCTTTCTCAATACCATGGACCAAAACCACTTAGGACCAATACCTTGGACCAAATACCTAAGGTCAATACCTCGGACCAGATACCTTGGACCAATACCATGGATCAAAATACCATGGATCAAATGCTTCAGGCCAAAAAATTTAGTTTTCCAAGGTATACACGCTTTTCCTTATGAAAGTGCGTGTGTACATATACGCAAATTATATACAGCAAGCCTACGTGTATACGTAGCTCGGTCAATGGTGAACCTGCGTATACCTCTCTTTCTTTATTCTATGAAGACTGATCTGTAATTCTTTGTTGTTTATCTGCTATACTGTGATCTTTCATCTGAGTGAGTTGCCTTCTAAACGAATTCCTTGAAGCTGCCCTGCATTTCATCACATCTGTAAACACTACTATCATGCATTCTATCACATCTTATATCTTCTATAGATTCATCTAGTTACCATATACAGGTGAGTTGTTCTGCTACAAGTGGATTTCCATCAAGTACAACACATACAACCATCACATTACATAATCTTGATCCATAGTAAGGTTGGGACCACACAAAGCATTCATTTAATGCCTTAGAATGGCTCCTAAAATGCCAAAAAACATAGAATAGAGAAATAAAACTCACAATTCCCAAATTAAATTTGAGAAACCCTTTCAAGAGAAAAGCCAGATGGAAGGTGAGGTTGCTATGCTCTCTTTCTCCAAATAGAAATGGATGCAAGTACAAAGAAGTGAGGCTTGTGGCCCATGGGCTACTACAATGTATCATCCCTTTATGTTTACTCCCTTTATTTCCACTCTCAGTTACTCTACTCATATATGGAACAAAGCGCACTCAAATAGTATGGAACCCCTTTTTATACTAGTGGGTTGGTTCTAATTTAGCCCAATAACCTATTAGGGCTTAGCTTGATTCCAGCCCTTGACTAGAGTTATAATATTAAATTTTACTGCTTTCTTCATCATTATCGCATGGCTATCCCCTTTTCTATGAATAATTTGGGTTGACACGACATCCTCTTGAATTATGGTATTCAATTTCAATAGGTCAACTTCTAAGAGGCATGACTTTCTCATACGAGCTCTGATTGAAGTGATTTGTACACCATTAGAAATGTATTGACAAGTACATTACATAATCTAGATCCATAGTAAGGTTGGGACCACAAAAATCATTCATTCAATGTCTCAAAATAGCTCCTAAAATGCATAGATCCAAAAGTGATCCATAAAATGATGTTGATTAATAACAAGTTGATATTTTCAATAGCATAGATCCAAAATTGATCTATAAAATGACGTGGATATTTCACTGGATAATTTTTCATAATAGATAGGATGAACTTTAAAATTCGAAACCTACAATGAAGGTTAATTTTTGGTTAGATTTATTTGTTAATTACTATGGTATGCTTATGTGTGCAATAGATAAAATGCAAAAAACATAGAATAGCGAAATAAAACTCACAAACCACAAATTAAATCCGGGAAACCCTTTCAAGAGAAAAGCTAGATGGAAGGTGAGGTTGTTATGCTCTCTTTCTCCAAATAGAAATGGATGCAAGTACAAAGAAGTGAGGCTTGTGGCCCATGGGCAACTACAATATATCATCCCTTTATGTTTACTCCCTCTCTATCCACTCTCAGTTACTCTACTCATACATGGAACAAAATGCACTCAAATAGTATGGAACCCCTTTTTCTACCAGTGGGCTGGTTCTAATTTAGCCCAATAGCCTATTAGTGGTTAGCTTGATTCCAACTCTTAACTAGAGTTATAATATTAAATCTTTACTACTTTCTTCATCATTATCGCATGGCTATCCCCTTTTCTATGAATAATTTGGGTTGACACGACATCCTCTCGAATTATGGTATTCAATTTCAATAGGTCAACTTCTAAGAGGCATAACTTTCTCATGCAAACTCTAATTGAAGTGATTTGTGCACCATTAGAAATGTATTGACAAGTACATTACATAATCTAGATCCATAGTAAGGTTGGGACCACAAAATTCAATCATTCAATGCCTCAAAATGGCTCCTAAAAAACATAGATCCAAAAGTGATCCATAAAATGACTTGGATTAATAACAAGTTGATATTTTTAATAGCATAGATGAAAAAGTGATCTATAAAATGACGTGGATATTTCACTGGATAGTTTTTCATAATAGATCGGATGAACTTTAAAATTTGAAATCTACAATGAAGGTTAATTTCTGGTTAAATTGGTTTGTTAATTACTATGTTATGCTTATGTGTGCAATAGATAAAATGCAAAAAACATAGAATAACGAAATAAAACTCACAAACCACAAATTAAATCCGGCAAACCCTTTATGTTTACTCCCTCTCTATCCACTCTCAGTTACTCTACTCATATATGGAACAAAATGCACTCAAATAGTATGGAACCCCTTTTTCTACTAGTGGGCTGGTTCTAATTTAGCCCAATAACCTATTAGTGGTTAGCTTGATTCCAACTCTTAACTAGAGTTATAATATTAAATCTTTACTGCTTTCTTCATCATTATCGCATGGCTATCCCCTTTTCTATGAATAATTTGGGTTGACACGACATCCTCTCGAATTATGGTATTCAATTTCAATAGGTCAACTTCTAATTGGCATAACTTTCCCATACGAGCTCTAATTGAAGTGATTTGTGAGCCATTAGAAATGTATTGACAAGTACATTACATAATCTAGATCCATAGTAAGGTTGGGACCACAAAAATCATTCATTCAATGCCTCAAAATGGCTCCTAAAAAACATAGATCCAAAAGTGATCCATAAAATGACATGGATTAATAACAAGTTTATATGTTTAATAGCATAGATCCAAAAGTGATCTATAAAATGACGTGGATATTTCATTAGAGAGTTTTTAATAATAGATCGGATGAACTTCAAAATTTGAAATCTACAATGAAGGTTAATTTCTGGTTAGATTGATTTGTTAATTACTATGTTATGCTTATGTGTGCAATAGATAAAATGCAAGAAAATAGAATAAGGAAATAAAACTCAAAAACCAGGAATTAAATCTGGGAAACCCTTTATGTCTACTCCCTCTCTATCCACTCTCATTAAGTCTACTCATATATGGAACAAAATGCACTCAAATAGTATGGAATCCCTTTTTCTACTAGTGGGCTGGTTCTAATTTAGCCAAATAGCCTATTAGTGGTTAGCTTGATTCCAACTCTTAACTATAGTTATAATATTAAATTTTTAATGCTTTCTTCATCATTATCGCATGGCTATCCCCTTTTCTATGAATAACTTGGGTTGACACGACATCCTCTCGAATTATGGTATTCAATTTCAATAGTTCAACTTCTAAGAGGCATAATTTTCTCATATGAGCTCTAATTGAAGTGATTTGTGCGCCATTAGAAATGTATTGACAAGTACATTACATAATCTAGATCCATAGTAAGGTTGGGACCACAAAAATCATTCATTCAATGCCTCAAAATGGCTCTAAAAATCATAGATCCAAAAGTGATCCATAAAATGACGTGGATTAATAACAAGATGATAATTTTAATAGCATAGATCCAAAAGTGATCTATAAAATGACGGGGATATTTCACTGGATAACTTTTCATAATAGATCGAATGAAATTTAAAATTTGAAATCTACAATGAAGGTTAATTTCTGGTTAGATTGATTTGTTAATTATTATGTTATGCTTATATGTGCAATACATAAAATGCAAAAAACATATAATAGCAAAATAAAACTCACAAACCACAAATTAAATCCGGGAAACCCTTTCAAGAGAAAAGCCAAATGGAAGGTGAGGTTGCTATGCTCTCTTTCTCCAAATAGAAATGGATGCAAGTACAAGAAAGTGACGCTTGTGGTCCATGGGCTACTACAACGTATCATCCCTTTATGTTTACTCCCTCTCTATCCACTCTCAGTTACTCTACTCATATATGGAACAAAATGCACTCAAATAGTATGGAGCCCCTTTTTCTACTGGTGGTATGGTTCTAATTTAACTCAATAGCCTATTAGTGGTTAGCTTGATTCCAACTCTTAACCAAAGTTACAATATTAAATCTTTACTACTTTATTCATCATTATCGCATGGATATGCCCTTTTCTATGAATAATTTGGGTTGACACGAAATCCTCTCGAATTATGGTATTCAATTTCAATCGGTCAACTTCTAGGAGGCATAACTTTCTCATACGAGCTCTAATTTAAGTGATTTGTGCACCATAATAAAAATATTGAGAAGTACATTGCATAATCTAGATCCATAGTAAGGATGGGACCACACAAAGAATTCACTTAATGCCTCAAAATGGCTCCTAAAATGCAAAAAAACATAGAATAGCGAAATAAAACTCACAATCCCAAAAATAAATTTGGGAAACCCTTTCAAGAGAAAAGCTAGATGGAAGGTGAGGCTGATATGCTCTCTTTCTCCAAATAGAAATGGATGCAAGTAAAAAGAAGTGAGGCTTGTGGCCCATGGGCTACTACAATGTATCATCCATTTATGTTTACTCCCTCTATATCCACTCTCAGTTACTCTACTCATATATGGATCAAAATGCACTCAAATAGTATGGAGCCACTTTTTCTACTAGTGGGATGGTTCTAATTTAGCCCAATATCCTATTAGTGGTTAGCTTGATTCCAACTCTTAACTAGAGTTATAATATTAAATATTTATTTTTGTCTTCATCATTATCGCATGGGTATCCCCTTTTCTATGAATAATTTGGGTTGACATGACATCCTCTCGAATTATGGTATTCAATTTCAATAGGTCAACTTCTAAGAGGCATAACTTTCTCATACGAGCTCTAATTGAAGTGATTTGTGCGCCATTAGAAATGTATTGACAAGTACATTACATAATCTAGATCCATAGTAAGGTTGGGACCACAAAAATCATTCATTCAATGCGTCAAAATGGATCCTAAATGCATAGATCTAAAAGTGATCCATAAAATGATGTGGATTAATAACAAGTTGATATTTTTAATAGCATAGATCCAAAAGTGATCTATAAAATGATGTGGATATTTCACTGGATAATTTTTCATAATAGATTAGATGAACTTTAAAATTTGAAATCTACAATGAAGGTTAATTTATGGTTAGATTTATTTGTTAATTACTATGTTATGCTTATATGTGCAATAGATAAAATGAAAAAAATATAGAATAGCGAAATAACACTCAAGCCACAAATTAAATCCGGGAAACCCCTTCAAGAGAAAGCCAGATGGAAGGTGAGGCTACTATGCTCTCTTTCTCCAAATAGAAATGGATGCAAGCACAAAGAAGTGAGGCTCGTGGCCCATGGGCTACTACAATGTATAATCCCTTTATGTTTACTCCCTCTCTATCCACTCCCAGTTACTCTACTCATACATGGAACAAAATTCACTCAAATAGTATGGAACCGCTTTTTCTACTAGTGGTTTGGTTCTAATTTATCCCAATAGCCTATTAGTGGTTAGCTTGATTCCAACCCTTAACTAGAGTTACAACATTAAATCTTTACTGCTTTCTTCATCATTATTGCATGGCTATCCCCTTTTTTATGAATAATTTGGGTTGATACAACATCCTCTCGAATTATGGTATTCAATTTCAATAGGTCAACTTCTAAGAGGCATAACTTTCTCATGCAAGCTCTAATTGAAGTGATTTGTGTGCCATTAGAAATGTATTGACAAGTACATTACTTAATCTAGGTCCATAGTAAGGTTGGGACCACACTAAGCATTCATTTAATGCCTCAAAATGGCTCCTAAAATTTTTGACCCAAAATATTCCAAATTGGAACTACTAGTAAAAATTATCCTTTGCATTGATTCCTTCACTTTTTCCATTCTAGGAGCACCAATATGGATGAAAAATAAGATAATGATCCAATCTAGATAAAAAAAGGAGGTTTTATATTTTAGAAGATCTTTATTTTAGGTTTTAAGAAAATACAATTAATAAATCAACACTAACTAATGAAGCAACTAGTCTCAATATTAGGGTTTTTCTGAAAAATTGGGCCACTCTCTATCATGCCATACCTTAATCCTTAGTATGTTATAGGTCACAAAGACACATTATAACTCTAACCAACAAATGTCACAACACTTCCGTCATCATATGATATTAAGTGAGGGAACAAGATATGAAATAACTTAATATCATTTTGAACAATCATGTTTAACTTATCAAGGTTGGTGGAGGGGTAATGACACTTGGTTGTTTTTAGCAGTATTATTTAATCATGGACTACTTTGGGGAATTTTTTCTTCTCGATAAGGTATTCTATTTATTTTTTATTATTGAAACTCTCATACAGTGAAAAAGGTCCCAATAGATGTCTAGTGTTTTGTCAATCCTTTGTTCTAGAAATTTGAAGCTTATATGGTGTCTATTGTTCTAGTATTTTTAAATTCTACTTGCTACACAATGTTTGTTGTTTTGGAAATCTAGGTTTTGATGACCTTGATTTGTTGGTATCTAGCATTATGGTCTTCCTTCTAGCAGTGGTTGGTGGTTTTTGGTGTTCTAATGGTGTTAGGTGATTTGGGTTGGTGATCTTATCTATGTTCTAGAAGTTGGAATTTTGTCTCTTATTTACCCTACTATGTCCCTCTTAGCTAATATTTTGGTGGTGGAGTCTACCTAATAGAAAATCTCAAACTTTATAGAGGCATGGCATTATTTTCTTTGTGTGAATATCAATACACATCTATGGATTATAGAGGAAAAATAATTTTACAAGGTACTTCAAAGGCATGAGGAATCCATCAAGAGAAATAAAAATTCAATCTTTTTAGTGAATACTAATGTATCTCTCACAATGTAATGGTCATGAATACTACGAGCACCAATATGGATGAAAAATAAGATAATGATCCAATGTAGATAAAAAAAGGAGGTTTGAAATTTTAGAAGGTCTCTTTCTTTTAGGTTTTAAGAAAATACAACCAATAAATCAACACTAACTAATGAAGCAACTAGTCTCAATATTAGGGTTTTTCTGAAAAATTGGGCCACTCTCTATCAAGCCATACCCTAATCCTTAGTATGTTATAGGTCACAAAGACACATTATAACTCTAACTAACAAATGTCACAACACTTCCGTCATCATATGATATTAAGTGAGGGAACAAGATATGAAATAACTTAATATCATTTTGAACAATCATGTTTATCTTATCAAGGTTGGTGGAGGGGTAATGGCACTTGGTTGTTTTTAGCAATATTATTTAATCATGGACTACTTTGGAGAATTTTTTCTTCTCGATAAGGTATTCTCTTTATTTTTTATTATTGAACTCTCATACAGTGAAAAAGGTCCCAATAGATGTCTAGTGTTTTGTCAATCCTTTGTTCTAGAAATTTGAAGCTTATATGGCGTCTATTGTTCTAGTATTTTTAAAATTATACTTGCTACACAATGTTTGTTTTTTTGGAAATCTAGGTTTTGATGACCTTGATTTGTTGGTATCTAGCATTATGGTCTTCTTGCTAGCAGTGGTTGGTGGTTTTTGGTGTTCTAGTGGTGTTAGGTGATTTGGGTTGGTGATCTTATCTATGTTCTAGAAGTTGGAATTTTGTCTCTTATTTACCCTACTATGTCCCTCTTAGCTAATATTTTGGTGGTGGAGTCTACCTAATAGAAAATCTCAAACTTTATAGAGGCGTGGCATTATTTTCTTTGTGTGAATATCAATACACATCTATGGATTATAGAGGCAAAATAATTTTACAAGGTACTTCAAAGGCATGAGGAATCCATCAAGAGCAATAAAAATTCAATCTTTTTAGTGAATACTAATGTGTCTCTCACAATGTAATGGTCATGAATACCCTATTTCAATAAAAGCATCAAATTTATGGCCTAGAGGTAGAAAGCTCCATGTTGAGAAATATGGTCTACAACCTTACTAAAGGTTTTAATTCAATTACCTTTAACCTTAGAATGAAAGAATTATGTTCAGGAAGGCCTCAAGAGGAAGACAATATCCATAAGATGAAGGAGAATATGGATCTAAGAAACCAAGATTTTCATCTCTCCATCACTGGATAAGACAAAGCCATAATGAACATGTTTTTCACTAGTTTGAGCTAACCCTTAATGAAGTGATCCCTTAGGGTGGATCTTCCTAGTACAAACTAATATTTCTTTGTTAAAGCATGGATCCCTTAATTTATGGATCTTTCCATAATTAATATTTTATTTTCAAAAAAAAACTCTCATTATGTTTCATTCTTTTACTAACCACGGAAATTGATCGATTTGAAAAACAAAAGCAGCAAAGTTGCATATTACATTGATTTTTCCCTTGCTAATTTTTATTATTGAATGGTCTTGGTTCAAAAAATTTCCCCAATAAACCTTACCTATATTATATATTTTCACAATTCAATTTTAAATCATAATACAATATAAACGATAATACTTAAGTCAACACTATAATAAAAAAGGGCTACATAGTAGCTAGTACCTGCTTAGCTTAAATATAGCTTAATGAAACAACAAAAAAATAACAGAGACAGATATTTCATCACAAAAATAAAACAACTAATAAAATGTTATATTGTTGAATGACATCACCAAAAATTAAGAAATATGATTAACTAAT
>APFE030199542.1:119191-131790 GCA_000404065.3 Pinus taeda
ATCGACGAGGCTGGACTACAACAGCGTTGGACTACAGGTAGGATCTAAACACTTGATTTCTTGTATGGTAAATGCATGTTTAGAGAAGGATTGCTCTTAATTGTCTTGTTTGTCACTAGAAAGTCTTAGGCTTATAGGGAGGTTGGTTTTGTCCGCAAGATTAACTCTTTCCGCATGACAGCCCTCTGAAACCACTTCCCTAAACTTCGCAGACATTCATGAGGTCTCCCCATATAACCTAGAGCATAGCTATACATTTATTGAATTGTGCGGTAGTTGGAGGAAAAAGTTGTTCCTGGTTTTCCCATCATTGCTTGAGTTTTTACAAATATCAAGAATCGGTTCTATAACTAATTCGTAACTTTAAAATTACTTTTACGCAGAGTTAGTTACGATAGGGATATTACATACTCCCCCCCTTAACAGGAACACTGTCCTCGGTGTTCATCTCTCGTTGGAACTTTAAATTTTACTTATGATATAACCATGTAAACCACACAAAAAGAGATCCTTCCTCTTTAAAATCAAAGATTTAATTCCAAAAAAAAAAAAATAAATAAATAAATAAATAAATAAATAAAAATTGTATGGTTATAACATAAGAAAAAACAATAGTCATAAGAATTTATAACTGCAAAAATATGCAAGTTCTAATTTCCATCATTTGGCCCTTATTCAAATTCATAATAAACAATTCTCTATGTCAACTTACCATTACTTACCACCTACTCTTGAAAATCATAAGCACTTTCAAGTAAGCATTTTAATAGTGGTTGAACAACCCATCAACCCTCCACGGTAAGTAATCCTGTAATGTATAACTAACAAATTCAATTACATTAGTCACAATATTCTGAGTCAAATGAAATACTTTTAACTAGCAATTAATTGTGCAATGTTAGATGATATTTACATCACAATACTCTTACAAGTACCTAAAGAGCACTAACACTAATCATCAAAATGCTAAATCACTTCTCCACATGCACACTGTATTAACTCTCAGTAACGACATCCACAGAGTACTTCTAAAAGTACCAAAAGAGCACCTAGCTCACTAACAGTCAATCACTGCATCAAGTGAATATTGCCTTAGCCCCTACTAAGACATTCACAAGATTAGTAACACAATAAAGGAATTAACATTTCCAATAACTCCTTGTTGAGCACTAAGCTCATTTCCTGTTAAAAGTGCATAACATATTTTACACAACTATATATAGAATTCATTTTTAACATAACATATAGCTGATTAGTTAATTTCTTTAGCTATGAGAACCACAATAGGCTAAAGAATTCCCAACCCATCGGAACTGGTTTCCACAACCAGATTGAATCATTTTCACATCCAGACAGTTTCTTCGATAGAGACCTTACCAGGTCCAACATGGAATTCCACTGGCCAACCAGCTCAAGAATTCCAATGACCACATAGGGTCCAATATAGGATTCCTCTTGGCAGCGTCCTACCTATTCCTCTGACAGCGTCTCATCTATGAGGAATTTTGGGCCTCCTCCAATAGGCTCCAAATCAATAAAGTTGCCTCAGGCTTTTTACCCTCTTCACCATCTTAGCAAACTCTTTTCCCTTACTGAGATAATTGATCTCTAGGGAGAGGAAATCTGGGCAGGCAAGTACCATCAACCCCTTCGAGCAAGCAACTACCATCAACCCAACGCCTTATAGCCTCTCTAGAGAGAGGAAATCCAGGTAAGCAAGTACCATCAACCCCTTCAGGCAAGCAACCACCATCAATCCAAGGCCTTATAGCCTTTCACAACTTTCTGCAACTGTTTGGCATGTTAAATTTCTCTTTTATCACTTTCCCCAAAGTAATTTACATAATGAACCATATAATCATTATCATTAAAAAAACAAACATGCATGTACACCATGCATCTACACTTAACCCTCAACATGGGTCCACAACATCCAGATTGATAGGAAACACAACTGACATATATGTTGTAAGCATTTTGATTCCAAATAACATAATCATGCATATCATATAACATTATTCTTTCTCATTTATGATTGCAATTCTCATTGCAACATTTTACGTGATGAGTTTTCTTGTTGCCATTAAGCTACCACTACTTAATCCCATCAGCGACGTTAGTTATACATATGCATCATTTAACAAGTATTCACTTTCCAAATCATTTTAGTTTGAGTTACAATACTATCATGCATAATAGTATATGCAAATATTCATTACTGTGTACATGCTAGTGATAGTTGAGGTAACAATATAAACATTTCCAATTTCCCACAATGTATTGCCATCATCAAACCGATACATGAAGTAACTACCATAATCACTTGTTTGTGAATTGTGATAAGCTTAAAATCAAATTCAATTCACACGTATAAGTGTTATTAGTTAGTCATACAACACTAACCAGTCACAACTACCATCATCTTAATGAAACCATGGCAGAACTTAATCAAAAATTAGTTATTACAGTCAAGTCTCATTACTTGACTCATTGTTTGTTTTCAATATCTAAAGGGGTTCTTACAATGTCTTTTAAAACACTATATCGTCATATTCAAGGACATTCCCCGTATTTTACATTCATGCATTAACTCATTAAAATTAGTTCACTGTAACTTTAATCATGTTCATTAAATGCATCATTATTATTGCCATATTTGCAAAGCAAGAGTTGGTAGTTTATCGTCACTTTCCTCATTGAGTGTTCAATATTGTTCATAAGTGTGATGAGTGTTCAATATTGTTCATAAGTGTGACAAAATTTTTATTATCTTTTATCCTCATCAAGAATCCAATGTCATGAACATAGTTTTGCAGCAAACTTTATTACTTACTACTCAAGCATTTATAAACATGAATCACACATATCATGTCAAAAGTAGTGTACTACATAAATCAATGTAGATTGTTAAACTCATACCTGAGTTAATATCCACTGGTGGCATACCTCAATTTCTTTTCCGCTTACCAATTCCTAAAGGCGCCAGTACTGTAACCTTTAGCTCTGATACCAATTGTAACATATCCCGGTAACCTCACATGTAAAAGCAGGGAGTTAGAATTTTTTTATACAAACTACCACAAGTAATTATCCAAATCACAACTCCACATTCCTTATTAACCATTAGAAATAATGTTTATTAGCACATAAAGTGAATTGCAATAGAGGACAGTAAGTTGCATAACCATTAACAACCACTACTGTAGTGTAATAACATAAACTGTCTCATGAACCTTGCATCCATTTCATGATTTCCTTAACCATATTAATTAATCACTTACTTGGACATTATGATTATCACATCAACTAAAGAATCATCATCATCAAGGATTCAACATCATCAAACTGACACAATAAGCAATCACACCATTGAACACCGTTATACCCTGGAAACCCCGTAGGGTAAAAACCAGCAAACGTTTAATCTTATTATTAAATGCTCGTGAGGGTTTTCACCCCTCACTCAATGGATTATAAGGGATTCCATCCCTTATCCATTGTTATAAAATATTACAATGATATATCATTAAAATGTCTCATAACTAGCTAAAAGCTATTACATTTTCCATGAAAATCTTTACCTACATATTGCCACATGCAACATCCTTGTGGCTTGATTGTTCTATCAATGTACAATCCCGCAACTCATACTCATCTGCATAGACCATTAATTCTTTACCTGCCACAATGTTAAACATCACTTTTCTTTGGCACAAACGGCCATCATTTCTTGTCATTGTTGTCGTCAACAAGCTTTGGAAACAAGATTAGATACAATATTAATCAATCAATAACCAACCTCTAAAAGTGATCTTTTAACATCTACTCATGTGCATGAGCAAGCATGACATACTAATTAACTAGTACTTATATTCTAGTAAATACTTGTTTTACTTCCACAATGTTTATTCACACTAATGCATAATTCTCTTTAAGAGATTTAACCCATTAGTTCTACTAAAATGTATAACACAAACGCTATATCTTCATACATGTAATAAACTATTGTTTCTATGCTTATGCACATGTGTTCTCATCACATAGTTATTTTTCAAGAACTCAACATAGTTTCTCTAAAATACAAAGAACATATCTCTATATCACAATGACTATTCTTTGTGCATACAATAGCTTATCACAATAGCCCTTCTTTAATATATGCAACACATATTCTCTTCTCTAGAATACTACCATCATTTCATGTAGCAAATTACATACTTCTTTCTTAAAGGAAGTCATAATAACCTCATTTCTCTATCTTCCTATATGTAAGATTCTCTTGCTTCCCTTTCAAGAAATTATTTTATAGAAACCCATCTTTATGCTTAAAAATCAAGAAACAATAACAACGTTAACTTAACCCTTTATGCACCAAAATCAAGAAATCGACACAACTCATCTAGCAAGACAAACTTTTCAAGAGATTATTATTTTCAAGAAAATTAACATAATCACTTTCTCTACGTACACACAAAATCATATTTCCAATGTCACAATGTGTTTTTTTCCTAACATAATTACTTTTACTTCAATGCACATAATATTTTCATGAAAGAGGTATGGATTCTGGTTCTTGTATGAACAATATTCATATGTATCTTTTAAGAAAATAATCTCTATTTTTGTTTCAAGAGATCTCTCATAAAAGCCATTATTTTCATACATAAAGTATGCAAACTTTATCTAAAAGGAAACTATCTTAATGAATATTATTCATGTGTATATAAAACATAAGTTTTGTTAAAGAAAGTTAGTAATGATTATCTATGTGCTTAGAAGCACACACTCCCTTCAAGAAACTAAAATGAAGAGAATCTAGCTCATTAGCATACTATTATATATATATTATCTGTATTTGGTAAGAAATATTTCAAAAATATACTCCGAACCGAATATCAAATTTCTAAATTTATTTTTTTTACAGATTGTCATACATGTGTTTTGAAACTAATGCAAACATTTAATTAAATATATTGTGAAATTGAAAATAAAGGTTAAAGGTTGTCATACCTGCCTAAAATAATGGAAGCAATTTAACTAATTATATTGTCAAATTGAAGATAAAGGTAAACTACAATGCTGAATAATGGATGACTGTTACATAAAGTGAACATGAATGGTATTCTAACGTTCAGCGATGTTTATTATCGATGGTTTTTTTCATTATTTAGAGAATATATTTTAGGTGTTCAGTTTTTAGATTATTTATTAGTTTGTTTTTCACTAATTTTTTTTTTTTTATTATTCATAGTTTGGAACGGACCACTAGTTGATTAGAAACAACCAGCAATATAACACAAAAATATATTGTAATTTGTTTGAGGTTAAAATCTTTGGCTCTAATTAATTTGTAAAATTTTTTAAAAATATTTCAAAAATTATTTTAAATTTATTTAAAGTTTTGGTAAATTAATATTAAATTTATTAATTTAAAATTAATAAAGTTTTAAAAATGAATTTTTTAAATATTTTATTAGTGGATCACTAATTTTATGTAGTTTAAAATCAAATTTTCAGAATTTAATAAATAAATAAATAAAACACTTTTAATCCTCATCATAAATTAATTATCTATTTTTTTTGAATTTATAGGTTTTTCCATAATTAATATTTTATTTTCAAAAAAAATTGTCATTAAATCTTAGCCTTTTACTAACCATGAAAACTGACCCATTTAAAAAACAAAAACAACAATTACATTGATCTTTCCCTTGCTCATTATTTGTCATTAAATTTTGGGCTTTTACTAACCATGAAAATTGGCCGATTTAAAAAACAAAAACAACAATTACATTGATCTTTCCCTTGCTCATTTTTATTATTGAATGGATTTGGTTCAAACATTTTCCTCAATAAACCTTATCTATATTATATATTTTCACAATTCAATTTTAAATCATGATGCAATACAAAAATAAAATTTAAGTAACCCTACAAAACATAGACACATAGTAGCTAGTATCTACCTTAATTAAATATAACTTAATTAAATTGAAAACATAAAGATTTCATCACAAAAATAAAACAACTCATAAAATATTGTATTGTTGAATGTCATCACTGAAAATTAAGAAACATGATTAACTCATATGGTTTATATTAAGATATATACACTTTTTTTTTAAAGTTTGGTGGGACTACGTCTTCATCATGTCCAATATATCACCTTAAACGGGTTGTGGATTGAAAACCGATGCAATTCACGTTCAAGGGTATCTTAGTTAGAGTCCCATCCGTTTATCCAAACCTGTAAGACTATATATTATATATTTATATTTCTAATATTATATATATATATATTTACCATTAATTTTAAAATATGTTTTAAATATATCTCTTAAATTGAAAATAGGGAGGAAAACTATATCATGAAAATGGAAATAATTAGAAAAGGGCTAATAAAAATCAAAAGTTAAATAAATGATATAAACTGAAAAAAACAAAAAATATCAACTATAGATAGAAGTTACTAACACCTATAATAAAGTCTTCAACCAATACCTTACAAATAAAAAATTTATAATAATTAAATACAAACTTGAATTCCCAATGTTAAACTAATTTTTTTGGTCAAAAAACAAACTAATATGCAATAGTAGCTAGTGTTGAAGAAAAGTGTAACTAGGTTTGGTTTTCATTCAAACTTGTAATTATAAAGAAGAAACAAATTTTGATATTATTCCTTGCATCATGGGTTTCATGAGCAAGATGTGTTTACCATAAGTCGAAGACTTCTTCTTGATGTCTTTAGGATTTATTAATATAATTACAAAGTCATGTTACACAGGTCAAACCCCTACTCCAAGACATTGTCATTATCTCTCTTATAGTTAGCTCAACGAACACATCTATCTTCATGAGGATATGTCGGCTCAGTTCAATGACCTCATCTCGACCTATTGGACATGCATAAGTCACTATAAGTATGAACATGATCTCACCTCATAATGACAAGAAGGCTCTCGGGTATCTTTGTAATTTACATATGAATCTCAATGAGGAAGATAAGTCTGAAGTACATCCATCACAGCTTCGTACTAAGGTTATCTTTGTCTCATATATATCCATCAAGGTTTCAAATCAAGGCTATCTCAGTCTCATCGTTTGTGCGAAGAACGAGTCATTGTCCTAGGATAGGTCTCATATAGCAAGAAGCCATGTTAACCTTGGGTCCGAGATAATTGAAGATAGAGGAGTTGTGAAGAAGATTATCAATAGCCCTGGAATGTGGACTATATTACGAGGAAGGAGACAAATACACTCCTTAAGGACTGTGTCAAGGTAACAAAAGGAGATCGAGACTCTCATTACAACAGTGCTACAACTGTAAGAAAGAAGAAGAATCTCAAATACATGTGAAGAAGGATGACTCTGAATGAATGAGATAGTGACGAGTCTTGGAAATAAGTTTGATTCAAGGAATTTTGTCAAGGGTCTTGGTATTCGTCAAATAGATATTTATAAGAAGAGATTGAAGGTTTTCCTGTCAAGAGAAGAGGTTTTGCCTTGGCTTGGAGCCTACATTTTGTGCACTTATATTTTGTTGATTTTCTTGTTTTGATAAGTTATTTGAAGATTGAGGAACACACTAACATAAAGAAGTTAATTCTCATAAGAAGAAATCACAAACAATTATCTCAGAAAAAAGAATCATTAATGTTAAAATTTCCCTAGATTCTTCAACATGGTTTCAGAACTTAACACATTACCAATTTAGGAATTTTGGAGTTGGTCCCATTATACAAAGGATCTCGGATATCTCTGAAATCCTCAGTAGTAATCATAGTGAGTAACTTCAGAAAGATATCACAATCTCAGAAGGTATTTGTTCTTTGATGAATAATATAATGAGGATCTCGGTGCATGATTACTAAACACAGTGTTAGCATACTAAACACACTCTCGACATCCTAGACACAATCTTTATCTCGTCTTAACATAACGAAAAAGATAAGGAGCACATCACATTCTCAGCATCCAATTTTGATCTCGATGATACTCTCTTAGCGTACTTTGTTCTGGCATAACTGAGACCACACAATAATACACACTCAACCTACCTTGTCTCGACGTAAATGTGATTCCACAGAATCATACTCTCGGTGCACACTCTGTCTCGACATACTGAACATACACAACATATCCATCATGATGAAGATCTTAATGCAGGAATAAAATCAGTCTTGGCTTCAACATTCTAAGCACACAACTATAATCATAGGCTCACTGTCTTGGCATGTTTGATGAGGATCACACAAAAGTACACACAGTCTCGACATATGTATTATGAAGAGGATCATATACTCTCGACACAATTATGATGATAAGGGTCTCGTTGATATCCTTTGTCTCGACATACAAGAAGTCGTGTAAATGCATTCATGATCTTAATAAAGGTAGAGCTACAAATCTCAATACAGCTCTCATGGATAAATAAATATCTCAACATGTATTTTGTTGGTATAATGGTGATCTCAATGATTCTAGTGAAGGTGTAGCAACTCTTAGTGAAGCATGAAGTCCCGGTGATAACACAGTATCCTAAATTTTGCATACCACTTCGTGTTAGATCTCAGTACGATGTCAACTATATCATAAAGGCACGATAAGGAGTTAAAATACCTTAGGAGTTAAGATAATAAAGCAATTTCGAAAACCATAATAACATTCAATCTGGAGTAGTTTTTGTCATGCTTAGTGTTGGATAGTGTGGGAAGGATACTAGTGATGGGAAACTCAAGCAAAGGAAGCATCAAGGTGAAGATATCCTCTTCACATGCCATGTAAGTATCTTCAATGTTTAACTAATTTTTGATTTAATGACTTTATTTTGCAAGGAAATAGAAATACTGGAGGAAAGTCATAGTCCTCACGAAAAAGGTCCTTGCATAGAATAAGGAGGATTTTCATAATCCTCATAGAAAATAGAAGTCATTGATGTTTATTGAAAGGCCTCTAAAGGTTAAGCAACGCTTGAATGCATCAAGAGACTCATAGGATTCATATGAAATCACTCAAAGGTCCTCCCATGCCTATGTAGCAAGAAGAGGAGACATAAAGAGATATATGAAATGCTAGAAGATATATTCTTTGAAATTATAGCAAAGAAGGTCACATCACTTAGACCTACACAAAATAAATGGTATCTAAGAACAAAGGAATATCTTCATGAGATCTCAATTGGGAGATCTAGGAAAGATGATTAGAAGGGTACCTCATTCAACAATTTTTGGCATCTATGCTAGATAGAGAAAGGTAGTATAAGATTCAATACTACGGAAAGAATGTGAATAGAAGCTCATATCACTGGAAATATGGAGGAAGCTTAAGAAAAGGACCAAATAAAGAGGGAGCAACAAATTTCTCACAAAAGGGGTCTTACCATAAGTTCCTAAATATTTTGATATAACCATGAGATTAAGATGCATCACAACATCATGAAAGTATTAGGAGCAAGAGATCATGGCATCACCATGGGAATCATGAAGGAAAAAGTCCTTGGCAGTCAAACATAAAGGATATAGCTCTTGGGAACCTCATTGGACATTGAAGGAAAGAATGAAGTAATCTAAGACAAGGCTCATCATACATCAAGTAAAAAAGGAAACATCTACCAGATGAGGATATGCAAGATCCTCAAGATTCTCTAATGGAATCTTCAACGTAGGATTCACTAATATAGAGAGGAGCAAGTGTTTCAAAAAGAACTCTAATTTATGGAATCCACGAGATGATGATATGATGACATAATGCAGATCAAGGGATTGAATAGCTTTTCAATCAAGGAAGTCGTTGGAAGAAGCCTCAATGACCTGAAGGTAAAATAAGGTATATTTTCTTGTGTTTAATATTATAACGATGTGTCATATGGTTGCAAGTAACATAGATCATTACTTCTATCTTGAGAGGCATGATCAAGAGAAAAAGGATCTCCTCCTCTGAAATGATGCAACAAGACATAAGACACACCAGATGAAATCAACATAATGTGTCCTCATATGAAGTATGAGGTGGCCGATCACAATTAAGAAACTCTGATTAAAAGCACCTAGGAATGGAATGTGTAAGGAAGGAAGAGATCATGAGATATGAAACCCTGATGAAGGAAATCAAAATCCAAAAGACCAAGAAGATTTGACTAGGAAATCTCTCGAAAAGATATGAAGACTCTGATGAAAGACTGAAAAATATGAAGACCCTTGATAATGGATATCTTTGGGAGATGTGTCAGTATGTGTGTAGGATGTTGATACCTACAATACGATGTCATGATGAAGAGCCATTCGTAATGTATGATTTAATTTAATATAAGGTTTTGTTTTCTTGAATAATATCTAGATGAGTTCATGCAGGGCTACTAGAACAAGACTTGTAAGTACAGATACAACCAACATTCATGCAGTGGATGGAAACTCCTGAAAGAAGCATGAGGAGAAAATAAGTAGCCATATAAAGAAGGTTCCATATATGTACAAGAAGGCCACTTTCCATGAAGAAAGGAATGACATGATAGAATAAGAAGGAAAGTGATCGATGGCTATTGCCCTACAAGGAAGAAGCTCAATTGAATTTTATGACATCAAGGAGAGAAGTTGACCAAGCAGCTAAAGGACCCATGAAGAAGTTGATGATGTATAGAAGAGACCCTAGCTAAGAGGGAGATCTGACAAGTTCCTGATTAAAAGGGATCTTGGGAAAGTTTTTGATTAGAGGAAATGTGGGCATATCTTCCCTAGTTGAGAGGGAGAGATAGAAACAACATTCTTTTCTTCACTTGGGAAGAAAGAATGGAGGATTGGGTAATCATCTGGCATCTGATGCCCTTTGAGGATGTGTAGGGAATCCAAGATAAGAGTAGGCAAGAGGACTGATATTCTTTGAGGGTTGGGAACCCAAGATAAGAATAGTCCTAGAAGGTCATACTTAGTGAACACCCGGGTGGGTATGTACCTTGAGAGATAATGATGACAATCTCTATAGTCATTAGTCTTGCCAACATTGTGCTATGATCTAATGAGAGATAGATTTTTCAATCAAGGCCTTGTTGTGGAAACAATGTTGGTTACTATGATGCTATACAGATGGGTTACCAATCTGACTCTTCTTATGAGATCTCTTCAAGATTGAGAATAACCATGTACCATTTATGAAAACCTCCCTAGTTAAGAGGGAGTGTTAAAGAAAAGTGTAACTAGGTTTGGTTTTCATCACAAATTGTAATTATAAAGAAGAAACATATATTTATATTATTCCTTGCATCATGGGTTTTATGAGAAAGATGTGTTTACCATAGGTCAAAGACTTCTTCTTGATGTCTGTAGGATTTATTAATATAATTACAAAGTCATGTTATAAATGTCAAAACCCTACTCCTAGACATCTCAACGAACACATCTATCTTCATAAGGATATGTCGGCTCAGTTCAAGGACCACATGTCAGCCTATTGGACAGGCATAAGTCACTATAAGTTTGAACATGATCTCACCTCATAATGACAGGAAGACTCTTGGGTATCTCTATAATTTACATACAAATCTCAGAAGGAAGATAAGTATGAAATACATCCATCACAATTTTGTACTAAGGTTATCTATGTATCATATATATCCATCAAGGTTTCGAATCAAGGCTATCTCAGTATCATCATTTGTACGAAGAACTAGTCACTATCCTAGGACAGGACTCATACAACAAGAAGCCATGTTAAGCTGGGGTCCGAGATAGAGAAGAATCAAAGATATAGGAGCTATCTTGTCATGTGAAGAAGATTATTAGTAGCCCTGGAATGTGGACTATATTGCGAGGAAGGAGATAAAGACTCTCCTTAAGGACTGTGTCAAGGTAATGAAAGGAGACCGAGACTCTCCTTACAATAGTGCTACAACAATAAGAAAGAAGAAGAATCTCAGAGACATGCGAAGAAGGATGATTGTGAATGAATGAGATAGTGACAAGTCTTGAAAGTAAGTTTGAGTCAAGGAATTTTGTCAAGGGTCTTAGTATTCGTCAAATAGATATCTATAAGAAGAGATTGAAGGGTTTTTCTCTCAAGAGGAGAGGTTTTTCCCTGGCTTGTAGCCTACATCTTGTGCACTTGTATTTTGTTGATTTTCTTGTCTTGATAAGATGTTTGATGATTGAAGAACACACTAACATAAAGAAGTTAATTCTAATAAGAAGACATCACAAGCATTTATCTCAGAAAGAAGAATAATTAATGTTAAAATTGTCCTAGATTCTTCAACAGCTAGTACCTCCCGCTTAGTTTAAATATAGCTTAATTAAACTAAAAAATAATAAATACAAAGATTTCATCATAAAAATAAAACAACTAATAAAATATTGTATTATTAAATACCAACACCAAAATTTAAGAAATATGATTAATTGATATTGTTTATATTAACACATATGTGTTTATATATATATATATATATATATATATATTATATATAATATATATATATATATATATATATATATATATATATATATATATTATATATATATATTATATATATATATATATATGTTTTTAATATAACAATAAGTCATATTAAAATTGAAAATATGGAGAAATAACTATAATTTAATGGA
>APFE030199542.1:134091-185832 GCA_000404065.3 Pinus taeda
TTGTGCACTATTTTGAAGAAATTTCCTCGCTACAACTAGATTGGCTCATTCTGCACAAAACCCATGTTTTATTTTTTCAAGATATGTCTTAGTGTGGCCAGAAATTGTGTCAGAAGTTGGTTGCTTGGAAATTGTTGTTAATCTAAATCACCATTTTTGATAAAGTGTTGAAAGCTCACAATTGCAACATTAAACAAAGTGATATAGCTAATCTTCAAAAGAAACTAAATTAAAACATAACAAAACTAATATAAACAACATATATTATGAAACTACGTGAATTATAAAACTACATCTTACAACAAGATAAAAATATAAAACTCTAAAATAAATAATACCAGAACTTATCAAATGTATTTATTCCATCATAGTTTGGAATTATGCTCCAAGTGTTCCTCACTTTGAATGGAGAAGGCACTCCTATTTATAAAAAACTAAGATAACTAATTAATAAATTTAGATCCACAAATATCTCCTACATCCACAAATATCTCTTAGATCCAAAAATATCTCATGTGGTTACAACCATGTGGCCACATCTAGCAAGTAACATCTTTACATATCCTCTCACAAATCTCTAAAATATTTGATAATAAATCAGATCAAAACTTTCACGATTTTTCTCCATCAAGTGTGTTTGAATTATTATCTCAAATATTCTTCAAATCTTCAAGAGTTTGAAGAGGAAATTCGAATTTGAGACTTAGAGTCCAAATATGACATTGCTGGAATCTTCAAATATGCCTACACACATCACCAGCTCATCCAACTTTTATATATAAGTGAATACATGTAATTTTTATAATATTTAACCATATATTTACTCAAGATACTAAAATAATGCTTTGGAAAATAATAATGATAAACTCATATATAATCATGAAAATGGCCTTAGTGTAACGTTATAATATAGTGGAATATGGTTAAAAGTGGATGAAAAACATGACATTTTGGAGGCCCAACAAGCACAATGAAAAGTATTTCTTCTAATATAAGGGGTCTCAATTACTTAGGTAAGCAAAGGGTTCATAAGACTTGCATCTATTAAAATTGATTAACGGAGCAATGAAGCACATAAAAATATTACAGAAACGCAAACACAGAAACACATAAAACAAGAGAGACACAAATATATGTGGTTCACCCAATTTGGGTTATGTCCATAGAGAAACTACCAGTCCTTCCTTTTATATTACCCAACAAAATGGAGAGATACAACCTAAAACATATTCACTGTAATTTCCTCTTCTCTCACACATAGTCTCCTCTCTCTTTCTCACTCAGAATAATAATACATAGCCGCAATACATTTCCATCATATAAATCAAGGGTTTCCCTCTAGGGAAAAAAACCCTAAATCAACATAACTTCTACCATCAGATCATCTGCCTAATGAACGACCCATATTGACTACGAAATTACAATATTTTACAAGGCAACTTTTTATTTATTTTTAGCTTCAAGGGGGCTCATAAATTGTTGTTCCCCCCTAGACCCCCCTAACGGCGATCATATCACCGATGTCACCTCATTGTTAGGAAAAGGGATCCAATGTGGTTGAAACAAAAAACCTCTGAACAACCAGGAAGATAATTAGGCTCCACACCCAATAATCTCCCACTTGGAGACTGATTATGCAAACTCCATCATTGCTTCACTTGCTAGAAAATGACTACACTTGGAATTGGTTATTTCTTATCTTCATCATCATTCTTGAAGGCCAATTGAAACTAAGTAGAAGCTCAATTTATCCTTGTTTACATCCTTTGTGACCATATCAGTAGGACTATGGCTAGTGTGTATCTTTTCCAACTTCAACTGTCCATCTTCCAACATCGATTGTATGAAATGGTACTTGAGATGTATATGTTTAGTGTTGGAATGAAATGTTGAGTTATTTGCAAGATGAATGACACTTTAGTTGTCACTATATAACATGCCCATCTCTTTCTTCTTGCCCAATTCATCCATAAACCTTTGTAACCAAATCATTTCTTTACTAGCCTCTATAGCATAAACATATTTTGCTTCCATTGTTGAAAGTGTAACAATGTTTTGTAATTTGAAATCCAACTGAAAATTGTCCCACCTACAGTAAATCCATACCCCATGGAGTTCCTCTTGTTATCTCTATCACCTATCATATTTGCATCAACATATCCCTATAGAACAATGTTTGAACCTACAAAACAAAATTCTTGATTTGTGGCACCTCTGAAATACCTGAGAATCCAGTTCACTGCCATCCAATGCACTTGTCCTGTATTGTTCATATATCTCCTTACAACTCCCACTACATGTGCAATATCAAGCCTTGTGCAAACCGTTGCATACATTAAGCTTCCAATTATTGATACATATGGAAATTTACGCATATAATACATCTCTTCCTGAGTCTTGGGACACATCTCCTTAGGTTGAAATGGCTATCCAAAGGTATACTAACTAGTTTTGCATCCTATATATTAAATATTTCCAACACCTTTTCTATGTACTCGTTTTGAGACAATGTTAATTTGCAATTTTTCATGTCTCTAGTTATTCTCATACCAGGGATTTTTTTTGTAGCATCCAAACCCTTCATTGCAAATGAATTTGTCAATTTTCCTTTGAGCACATTTATTTCCTGCATGTTAGACCCTACAACAAGCATGCCATATACATACAATCTCAATATAATATAGCTACCATCATTTTTTTAAGATAAACACAATGGATAAAGTGACATATAATATAACCTTGTTAAGACATAAGCCTATCAAATTTTAGATACCACTGGCTTGGTGATCTGAATATAAGATCTTAGATTACTTTTAAGGTATTACAAACTCATGTGCATGGATTTTCCTATATTACTTAGTGCAATGGATCAATAAGATTGGGAATAATATAGACAATTGAGCAGTTAGAGAAGCATAATAGACAAACACACATAAACACAACAAGTTTAATATGGAGTTCACCCAAAACTCTTGGGCTACGTCTCTTGGTCAAGCCTTCAGTTGTGACCTCTCTATTATGTCTTCAAGAGCAGAGTTTTACAAAATGTGAGCTCAAATTGAGTCTCAACACACAGATACAAACAACAGGAGTTTGCTTGAATCCCTCAAGCCTCTTTGAGTACACATACTCTTTCTTTCACTCTTTGTCTCTATTTTCTCTCTATCTCAGTACTGCTTCCCCTCTGTCTCTATCAGTCTGTGGCTTTAAAGCCAATCAGCGTTGTCTATTCGTTTCCCCTTCTCGGGTTCTCTGACTCTTGGCCTCTGTCTGCTTGAATCCCCTTCTGAGCGTTAGCAATCATGGCATAACGTATTCAGGGAAGGTGGCCAACTATTCTGCAATGGAAGGGACCATCAGACCTTTGAAATCCCTAAAAATAGCATTTTTTGTTTACACAGAGAAACACTGTAAAACACGGGAAAAATCCGCCAAATCATTGTTCATCAGACTTCAAATATTATGAATTTCGCCCTATATTCCATTGGGTCCACCTTTTAATCGCTATCTCATCTCCACCATTGATCTGTGTGATCCTGATCCAACAACTGAGATTCGTTTCGAGCGGCAAAGGCATACGGAGATTACTCGCCGGAAAAGGTAGTTTTCTCATGCCACGTGTCATCCAGTGGATGGTATTGGGTGGGGCCTGTCCAATACCACTTACTGCCTAAGGCCTGCCTAAAATCTGCTCATTACGGAACTAAAAATATATATATCGGCATGTATAAACCCTTTCGATTATGGATTCATCGCTTTATTTTCATTTCCTTTGTTTTTCATTTATTTGGCGGAAATGTGAAATACACAGAAAAGTGTCGTTTTCTGGATCTCAAAATATATCAAATATCATCTATAACTCTATCGGGTTTGGCTATTGCAAGCCATATTTATATCGGCCCCGCTCCTTTGTGTAGCTCTGATGCAATATTGCGATGCAATTGATTGCAATCACATATCGCATAGACCCCCGAGCCGTTTGTAAGCATTCCACTTTAATTGCCAATTGTGATATCACGAGTTAACCTGGGCCATCGATCTGCGCACTTGATCAATGGTCCTTGTTGACCCACGCTGATCTGATCACAATTGTCATATGATAGGCTCCGATATCCTCTGCATGCCACTGCCAATTGCAATATGCCGATCTAATCTGGACCATTGATTGGCCAGATTCAACGACTCCTGTATGTAATTCCTTTGACCTTCGATAGGCCTTATTTCACTGTTTTCTTCATGTTTTTTCCTCTCGATAGTGTAATCTGCCCTTTTAAAAGGTTCTTCTCAGGCGATAGTTTTGAATGTTTGAAGACTTAGAGGGTGTTTTGGATCCATTTTAGATCACGCCTTCCCATTGAAAAAGCTATTGGACCTCCAAAAGTTGGTTTTTAAGCATCAATCAAGTGAGGATACAGCTTCCTCACTTTTCCAATCTCTATCCATCTTGCACTGCTTGGTTTTGAACCTTTGAGTCTAATTCTGAGGTACTCAACATCCCCTCTATGTGTAGTTCTCACCTTCTTGTCCAGAATTGTATCTTCCTGCAACTCATTGATATATTCAGGAAACAGATCATCAATAGAAGGCAACTGACTTTGCTCTTCAGGATCTTCAACTAATGAAGGTTCAAACAGTCTCAAGTTCTTTGCATTAACTACTGAATAGATGTGCATGTAAGCTGGCAAATCAAGGTGAAAAGCGTTCTCACCAATTTTCTCAAGTATCTTGAAAGGCCCATACCTTATTGGTTTCAAGTTTTCTCCTTCACCTTGCATTCTGTCTTTGTTAATGTACAACCAGACTTGATAACCAACTTGGAAGCTATGCTCAATTTGATGCTTATCATGCCTTGCCTTGTACTTGGCCTGGCTCTTTTCCAGTTGTTCCTACACTACCTGGTGAATTTCTTGGATCTATACAATGAACTTGGTTACTTTGTCCACATCACTATGTCCATCAACTGCTATGCCTTTACTAAAGACAAAATCCAAGGGAGACCTTGGTATAAAACCAAAAAAAGTATCAAAAGGAAATATCTTTGTAGAAGAGTGTTTAGCACAGTTGTAAGCGTGTTGCACATAACATAAATGTTCATCCCAAAGCTTGGATGCTGGTTACAATAGCCCTTGAGCAACTAGATCACTGTCCTGTTGACCACCTCTATTTGGCCATTTGTTTGTGGATGAAAGGCTATGCTCTTCTTCAGTCTGGTGTCCATCAATTCCCATAGACTTGACCAAAAATTCCCAACAAATCGGGAATCTCGATCAGATAAATTGGAAGTGGGTAACCCAAAATGAACCAATACATGTTGAAAGAACAACTTCGCTATTTGTTCAGCGGTAATCTGCTTGTTGCAAGGTATTAAAATATACATTTTTCTGAACTTGTCCACAATAACATATAAATAGTCATGACCTTTTCTAGATTTTGGAAATCCCCCAACAAAGTCCATGGAAACACTTTGCCAAGGATGAGAAAGAACTGGAAGTGGAGTGTACAAGCCTAATTTTCTATTCTGGGCTTTCTTTTAGCACACATGGTACACCCTTTAATATATCTAGAAATTGTTTCATGCATTCTTGGCCAATAGCAAAACCTTTGTAGCTGCTCAACTATTTTACTTACACCAAAATGACCTGATATAAGAGAAGTATGTGCTTCCCAAATTATGTTAACTCTTTCAGTTTGTGGAATGCATAACTTTCCCAAATGATACAAGAGTTGGTTCTTAACATAATAATCCAATTCTTCTACTTGTTTGTCATGACTTAAAGTTGCATATACATGTTTAAAATCTATATCTTGAGCATATTATTCAATATAACTTTCATGCATTACTTTGTTATGCTTAAGTATAGTAGATGCATTTATGATTGGTCTGGACAACATATCTGCAACTTTATTGTGTATGCCCTTCTTATATCTGATGACTAGATGAAATTGTTGTAGGAAACCACCTATAGTGTCTTGATTGCTACAATTTAGTTTGTGAGTGCAAATGTTGAAGTGGTTGATGGTCTATATGGATGATTGTTTCTTTGCCCATTAAGTAATGTTTCCAGTTATTCACACTCTGTACTAATGCATACAATTCTTTATCATATGTGGGATAATTAACTACTGCAAAATTAAATGTCTCAGAATGATAGCATATGGATTTACCATGTTGCATCAACATTGCTCCCATGGCATAGTCACTGGCATCTATTTCAATCTCAAATGGTCATTGAAGATCTGGCAGTGCTAGTACTTGTGTTGTACTAATTTTTTCTTTTAAGGTGTCGAAGGCTTTCTTTTGTTTGCCTCCCCACTGAAACACCCTATTCAATCCTGTTAAAGCATGTAAGGGAGCTGCAATCAAGGAAAAGTTAGCAATAAACTTTCTCCAATATTGTGTTGCTCCTAGGAAACTCCTAACTTCTGTAGTAGATTTGGGTTTAGGCCAGTTCACAATGACTTCAACCTTAGAGGGATCTATCTTCAATTCACCACCCCCTACAATATGACCCAAATAATTTAAAGATGTTTTACCGAATTCACATTTTGACAATTTCACATAGAGATTTTCTCTTTTCAAAACATCTAAAGTCTACTTTACATGCTTCAAACGTTCTTCCCATGTTTTACTGAAAACAAGAATGTCATCTAAATATACAATTACAAAATCATCAATAAAATGTCTGAGTACATCATTCATAACTCTCATGAAAGTGGCAGGAGCATTAGTTAAGCCAAAAGGCATAACTAGCCATTCATACAGCCCTTGCTTTGTTTTGAAATCAGTCTTCCATGCATCTTGTTCTACTATTCTGACCTGATGATAGCCACTACGCAAGTCCAACTTGGAAAAGTAAACTGCCTCTTTCAGCTGATCTAATAGATCAATAATGCAAGGAAGCGGATAACGATTCTTGATTGTTATTTTATTCAGTGCTCTGTAATCAATGGACATCCTCCACGAATCATCTTTCTTTCTCACCAACACAATTGGAGATCTACATGGTGATGTGCTTGGTCTTATGAACCCTTTTTGAGTAGCTCATGTACCTACTTCTTGATCTCTACATTCTCTAAAGCGGATAACTTGTACATTCCAATGTTAGGCAATGGAGCATCTTGCTACAAATGAATATCATGTACTATTTCCCTTTTGGGTGGAAAACCTTTAGATTCTTGAAATAGGATATCATATTTTGAAACAACTTTTTCTAAATAAGCTTTCTGTTTAGCATCACAACCCTCAAATATATTGGTTTTATCAAGGTTCTTTTCCTTTACAACCATTAGTAAAAATTGCTTGCATGAATTTACAATTCTTTTCATTTGCCCTGAGTTTATGAGAGTGTAATTATTTTTTAGTTTATGAGCTCTTACAATATATTCTATTCCATCTTTGGTGAGTTGATACTTATTTTCAGCTCTATAGAAAATGGTTTTTCTATCATACAAGTAAGGACTTCCTAAACAATACCACATATATCCAAGGGAACTATATCTAACTCAACCTCATTTACAAATGTTGACCCAAATGCAAACCTAAGTTTATATTGTCTAGTCACTTGTAGCTTTGCTTTGTCACATACCCAACCTAATGGATATGGCTTCTTGTGAGGTGTGGTTAGTAATCCCAACTTATTTACAATTCCTCAGAAATCAAGTTTACTTGTGATCCACTATCAAATCAAGTATAAACCTTTTGATGCTTGGAAATAACTCTAATATGAAAAAGCTCATGTCTTTTCCTCTCATTTTCTTCATTATCAATAGATTTTGCAGAATTACTAGTAGATGCTTCAGAATTTTTACCTTTTATACCTATAGCTTTGACTGTTGTTTCATCACGTGAGTCTGACCCCAAATATTTCTAAATAGCAGCAACAATCTTCTTCTTCTTACCACCGAACTTTTTGGGCTTCAACTCTGGATGTAAAGACCAGCAATGTTCATCATCATGTCCATCCTTCTTGCAGTGAGTGCATGCAGGTTTGTCTTTCTGTACAACATTTGCCTTCCTCTCTTTCCATCTCAACTTCTTCTTTTCCTTGTTCTTTCTTGCAATGGGTTTGATGATCCCCCAATCTCTGGGTTCACATTCTTGCCTCTAGCATCTAGATGTGTAGCCTGAATGGATACCTCATTTATGCTAGTGGGGTTAAACATGAGAATGGTGTGCCTCAAATAGCTATGCAGACCACCTATATACTTCAACAAAGTTTCAGGTGAGTCTAGAGAAATGCCTAGAATGAAAGCTCTTTTTCTAAATTCCTGGGTATAGCTTTGTACACTTTGCCCCTTTAATTGGTGAAGAGTTCGCCAACTCATCATTGCTTGCTGAATATAAGCTAGTGGATAGAATTGTTTTTTAAGGGAAGAAACAAATTCACTCCAGGTAGAAAATGTTTTACCATGCTTCTTCAAATCAGCTTGTGTCCTGCCTTCCCACCACACCAGGGCAGTTCCTCCAAGGCAAAGGCTAGCTAGCTGAATCTTTCTCCTTTCTAAATCGATGTTCTACACCCTGCAATACACATCAATCTATCTAATCCAGTTATCTAGCTTTTATGCATTTAATTCTCCATCATAGATTGGAAAATCAAATTTTACATCTAATTTAATCAAAGATGTTTTCTTCTTTTTCCTTTTAGGTCTAGAAGGAGGAGTTGACGGAGGAGGCTCTTCCCCTTTCCCTTTGCCTTCTGAATGGGCAAATAGAAGAGGTTCCTCTACTCCTTTGCCTTGTTTGGGTGTTGAGGTGCTTCCACCTCGATCCTTCTTAAATTCCCGATACATATCTTCCACCAGGGCTCTCATGTTCATGAAACTATCCATGAACTGAGGTTCTGATTCCAATGGGACTTCTCTGGCCATTCTCCTCTGAGCGTAGACTCTTCCAATTTCTAGATTAGCCTCAAGAAGCTCCTCCTTCTCCTAGTTTGAGCTTTGACCTAGTTAGCATTCAACAATCCAGCACAAGCTTGTCTAACCTTAGCAAACCTAAAGCTCTGATACCACTTGATGTAAATATAAGATCTTAGATTACTTTTAAGGTATTACAAACTCATGTGCATGGATTTTCCTATGTTACTTAGTGCAACGGATCGATAAGATTGCAAATAATATAGACAATTGAGTAGTTAGAGAAGCATAATAGACAAACAAACATAAACACAACAAGTTTAATATGGAGTTCACCCAAAACTCTTGGGCTACGTCTCCTAGTCCAACCTTCAGTGGTGACCTCTCTATTATGTCTTCAAGAGCAAAGTTTTACAAAATGTGAGCTCAAATTGAGTCTCAACACACAGATACAAACAGCAGGAGTTTGCTTGAATCCCTCAAGCTTCTCTGAGTACGCATACTCTTTCTTTCACTCTCTGTCTCTGTTATCTCTTTGTCTTAGTATTGCTTCCCCTCTGTCTCTATCAATCCGTGGCTTTAAATCTAATCAGTGTTGTCTATTTGTTTCCCCTTCTCGGGCTCTCTGACTCCCGGCCTCTGTCTGCTCAAATCCCATTATGAGCGTTAGCAATCATGGCATAACGTATTCAGGGAAGGTTGCCACCTGTTCTGCAATGGAAGGGACCATCGAGCCTTTGAAAACCCCAAAAATAGCATTTTCTGTTTACACAGAGAAACACTATAAAACACGGGAAAAATCTGCCAAATCATTGTTCATCGGACTTCAAATATTATGAATTTTGCCCTATATTCCATCGAGTCCGCATTTTAGTCGCTATCACATCTGCATCGTTGATCTGTGTGATCCTAATCCAACGACTGAGATTAATTTCGAGCGGCAAAGGCATATGGAGATTACCCACCCGAAAAGGCGTTTTCTCACGCCACGTGTCGACCAGTGGATGGGATCGAGCAGAGCCCATCCAACCACCTAAGGCTTGCCCTGAATCTTCTCATTAGGGAACTCAAGATATATATATCGGCATGTATAAACCCTTTTGGGTCCGGATTCATCGATTTATTCGCATTTCCTTTTTTTTCATTTTTTTGGCGGAAATGTGAAATACACAAAAAGGTGTCGTTTCTGAATCTCAAAATATATCAAATATCATTTATAACTCTATCAAGTCCAACTATCACAAGCCATATTTATATCGGCCCCGCTCCTTTGTGTAGCTCCGATGCGATATTGCGATGTGATTGATCGCAATCGCATATTGCATAGACCCCCGGGCCGTTTGTAAGCGCTCCAATGTAATCGCCGATTGCAATATCACAAGTTAACTTGGGCAATCGATCTACACGCTTGATCGACGATCCTCGTTGACCCGCACTGATTGCGATCGCAATTGTCATATGATAGGCTTCGATATCCTCCGCTTGCCACTGTCGATTGTGATATGTCGATTGGATCTGGACCATTGATTGGCCAGATCCAAAGGCTCCTCTGCGTCATTACTTTAACCTCCGATAGGCCTTATTTCACATTTTTATTCACGTTTTTGCCTCCCAATAGTTTAATCTGCCTTTTTAAAAGGTTATTCTCAGGCAATAGTTTTGAATTTTTGAAGACTTAGAGGGTGTTTTGGATCCATTTTGGATCACTTGGAGCCTGTTTTAAGCCATACAAGTTGTTATTCAATTTGCACACTAATATTTCCTTCCCTTTGGCCTCATACCCTTATGGCTGCTGCATATATATTTATTCCTCCAAATATCCATATAGAAAGGTTGTCTTTACATCTAACTGCTCAAGATGCAAATCCTCTGGTACCACTAGACTTAAAATAGTTCTGATTGAAATCATTTTAACAATAGGAGAAAAAATTTCATCAAAGTCTATACCTTTTTTTTATGCAAACCCCTTCACCACAAGTCTATCATTATACCTATGTTTACCTCCATCTTCTTCCTTCAACCTATAAACCCATTTATTTTGCAATGTTGTTTTACCTATAGGAAACTTGACTAAGTCCCAAGTCTAGTTATGAATCAAGGAATTTAACTCTTCTTCTATGGCTTGCTCCTGCTTCTTTCTTGTTTCTACCTACATTATTTCTTCAAATCTTTCTGATTCACCATAATCAATCAACAATACATAATATAATGAAGTAGAGTATCGTTTAGGAGGTCTACTTATCTTGGTAAATCTTCTAACACAACTTTCAGGTGTTTGAAGTGCATGTTGCTGTTGTGGTTGTTGTTGTTATTGTGGTTACTGATTATTATAATTTTCATGCACCTATACTTTTTCTACGATATCATCAAGAACTATGTATTATTTGTTTTCCTTTTCCTATTTCTTTTCCTACATCTGATCCTTATACAAGACCTTTTCATTTACTATGAGATCTTTGCTCCTAATGATTTTGTGATTTTCATAATCATATAAGCGATAACCAAAATCATTAACACCATATCCAATAAGGGTACATTTATTTTATTTTACGTCAATATTTTTTGTATTTTCTTTATTAATGTGGACAAAGGCTTCAAAACTGAAATCCTTTATGAATGAGTAGTTTACCTTTCTACCTGTCCAAGCCTCCTAAGGAATACCACCATCTGAAGGCCCACTGTTTATTAGATAAACAACAATATCTATAACATTTGCCCAAAATTGTAAGGTAAATCTTGCATGCAATCTCATGCACCTTACACGCTCCATGATTGTCTTGTTCATCCTTTCTGACACACTAGTTTCCTGTGGTGTTCCTAGAACTATCTTCTCTCTACGAATTCCATGATCTAAATAGTAGTTATCGAACTCTTTTCTACATTATTCACCTCCATTGTCTGATTCGAGATACTTCAACTTCTTTCTTATCTCATTCTCAACCAAATCTTCCCATTTCTTGAAAGTATCAAATACATTAGATTTATTCTGAATACAAGTCCAAGTTTTCCTAGTTGCAACATCAATAAAAGTAACATAATAGTGAGAGCCACTGAGAGATGATCCTTGAGTAGGTCCCATACATTTTTATGCACAATGTCTATTTTTTTGCTCTTATTTTCCTTCCCAACTCTGATAAATATGACTCTCTTTTGTTTTCCATAAACACAATTTTCACAGAAATCCAAATAAACATGCTTTAAGCTTACCAACAAATTTCTTGACTGAAAAATCTGCATCCCCTTCTCACTCATGCTCCTAAGCCTATAATGCCAGAGTGTCATATCTGCTCATGTGGAGGTTAAAGAATTAATATAATTATAAACTTCGTTGCATAAATATAGTGTACCAAACTTTTCTCCTTTTGCTATTACCAAATATCCTTTAGTCACCTTCTAAGTTTTTCTGTAAAAGTGGTGACACAACCTTCACCTCCAAATTTCCCTGTTGAAATTAGATTTTTATTTAGATCTGGAACATTCCTTACCTCCTTTAATAGCCATTGATTTCCAATTTGTTTCTTTATAAAAACCTTACCCATTCCAATGATTTTACATGGTTTATCATCATGTAGACGAACCAGCCCAAAATGTCCTTAAACATAGTCATGAAAATATTTCCTATCAAGTGTGGCATGGAATGAGGCCCCTGAATCTACCACCCATGCATAAATAATATTCTATAATGAAATAATCAAAGCATCATGCAACACATGACGTGTCACATTTGCTTCATGATTTTTCTCTTGTTGTCCATGTCCTTCTTTTCCCTTCCAAGATTTGTAGTCTTTCTTCAGGTGTCCTTTCTTCCCACATTTCTAGCACCCTATCTCCTATCTGGACTTGGATCTTCCTTTCATTACTTACTACGATGTCATAGGCTCTTTCCTCTCTCTAGTTTTCTTCCTCTAGTCTCTGTACTCAAAGAATTACCTATTGTTTCACATGAGCTTTTCCTTTGCGGTTCCTTTCTAAGGATTACACCAACAACATCATCAAACTTTAAAGTACTAGATCTAAAGACAAAGTTACTAATATCCATGAATAAGCCATTCCAAATTTCTATAAATGGGCACAAAAACAATAGATCCCTAACTTCATCATCAAAATTTACCCCTACAGAACTTAACTAATTACTAACTGTGTCAAATTCATTTAAATGATTAGCAATACCTTATTATTTCGATCTCAATATAGGAATAAATAGACAATGATCTTCATCTCTCTATACAAAATCAAACTCTCTCCAAATTCAAGCAAAGTTTTAGTCTACAATATTATATTTTCAACAAAATGAGTAGATCCTCTATCCATGTACTTAAAGGAATAGATTTTCAAGATCCCCATATTACTGTCTCAAAAGAATGAAAGCCTGATGACATAAAATGTGACCCTCTAGACATTGAGGAAAAAGGACTATTCAAAAAACAATAAAATCTCAAAACCAAATTTTTGAACAACCTCAAAGAAAGATCGAGCTCCTCAAGAAGATAAAAAACATAATGTTTTAATCTCTATGGCACAAAGAGTGCAGGAACCGATCATTCTTGTTCTCCATAACATGATCAATCTTTCAAGAAGACTGATACTCATTTATACATTCCGAAAAATATGGTGGAACCAAGAAACTATAGGCAGAAGAATCTCTATATTGAAATTCTATGTCAAAGCAGTTTCATAAGCAGTCATACTAGATCTTGAAGGAACACATGAAGGAGAAGTTCCCATAATAAGAATGGCAATATCATAAAGACTCGTTAAAAGGAAGGTCATGAAGATGAAAAATAATCAATGACAAAATACAGTACCATTGTGAAGAATCATGGCAGCCAAAGTACTGAGCACTACAAGTAGGTATACATAAGGTATGTATGATAATTTTTATTTTCAAGGGTCCATCATAAGATATAGTAGGGTTGAAATTATGGGTTTTTATGCTATGAAAACCCAGGTATTTAGAAATTTTAATTCTAAGGTATGTGTTCCCTATTATTTGATTTCTAGGGTTTGTTAGATTTCTAGGGCATAAGAAAAATTGTAGAATAACATAAAGGAAAAATAGTAAGATCTAAGGTTTGAATTTAAGAAACCCTAGAAAGACCTCTTGATTTCATAAAACCCTAGTGTTGAACTGGTAAATCCCCTCTGCGGACAGAGGCGATCCCACTAGCCCAACACGGGTCTAGCAACAATCACACCACGCTACACGCAGGTTCCTAATTGCATAAATCAGAGATTGATCATGATGATCTACCTGGAATCCAAAGCTAGTAGTTGTAGAAGAAATGACGCTCCCGTTCCCTTGCTTTGGCTGGTCACAATCCTCACGCTCCACGTAAACGGACACCTGCATAAGCAAAGAACGATACAAACACAAGCGTAAAATCCAGTATATGCAATTATGTATCGGTCAAAAAAGATACAACTCAAATACCATTGAAAGACGCATGAGTGGAACCATAATGATAGTCGTTCATTAAACAGTAAAAACAGAGAAAGATTACAACCAAATAATTCTCAATTCTCACTATCACTCCAACATAATCTCAGCACTCACAATAGCTCTAGCAAAACTAGTTGGTTTAATGCAGGGTGACAGTCATTTATAGATGGAGGAGGAGGGAGTATGCATTGTATCAGGACACCTACTGAAGATTTAGCATTATCCCAGAATAGCCACTGAACTTGGTTGTCATGGATAAAAAGATGACACTCGACCACTTTCATGACATTTTTCCCCCAGAGAACTGCATGATCAAAGAGGAAAAAAACACTTCAGTGCGCGCTGGCTAAAAATCATAACCAAACTTAGGTGGCGCGGGCTTTGCTCTATGACAGAGCGTCCATGGACGCGCCCTCTTTTGAGGAACTGAGTCATTGGCGCGGGTAAGACACTGTGGACCCGCGCTAATGGAAAAAGGGCACTTTTTAGGGCTAATCTGCAAAAGGTGTCTTCAGGGAGTTTGAAGTTCATACTCAGGAAGAATCCAATGCAAGTGTTTTTAAGTTGTGTCACTGGTCACAGGTCCATAAATGCGTCCTCCAATGTGCGAAAGCAAGGGTAACAGGGACGGTGACCAACGGTGACAAATTACTGCGTAACACCTAGAAAGGTAACTTAGTATCATGTTTTGGTATCATATTTTTCTTGGGGTAGTTGGTAAATAGTATTGTAGGTACAAGAAGTAAAAGATGGATGGGTTAATATTTTGAAAGGCATGTTGAAAGAAGGGAACTATATGGACCCTTAGACACTACTCATAATATAGATGGATAGCACTGAGAAAGTAAAATATGAGAGACCTTTACCATGGTTGAATGCATCTTAGTAAGAAGGCATCATGGTAAATATACAAATGAAGCAAGAGATCGAAAATCATCATAGAGAAGCATGAAAGACAGTTAGAATATATGAAACTCAAGGATATAGCTCTTGGGAATATCATTGAAAACACTAGTACAAGGTTCATCATACGTCTATCAAAAAGAAACACCCATTGATGGGGATACTTTAGATCCTAAAAATTCTTTGATGGAATCTACATTGAAAGGTTCACCGATCATGAAGGGAATCAAGGGTTTCATAAAGAATTAAAAAATTGTGAAATTAATGGGATGATGGTATGATGACATAAAAGTGAAGTAAATAAAGGGATTGAAGATGTTTTAATCAAGGAAGTTGTTACAGAAATTCTGGATGACTCAAAAGAAAAATAAGGTATGTATGCTTACATTTGATATTGTGGAAGTCATGTCATATGGTTGCAGGTAACATGGATCAATGCTCTATCTTGAGATCATGATAAAAGAAAACGGTCTCCTCCAAGGAATGCAGGAATGCATGGGTCACACATTCAGTAGAAGAAATCAACATAATATGTCCTCATATGAAGTATGAGGTGGTTTACTACAATTGAGGAACTCTGATTGGAAGCTCCTGAAAATGAAATATGAAAATAAAGGAAGGAAGAGATCATGGAATATGCAACCATGGTAGAAGCAATCAACATTTGCAAGACAAAGAATATTTGACTAGGATATCTCCATGGAAGATATGAAGACTCTGACGGAGTCTGGAAAAAAAAAAAAAAAAAGGAAGGAGACCCTTGACAATACATATCTTTGGGAGACGTGTCAATATGTATGCAGGGTGTTGATGCAAACTAAAATGTGTCATGATGAAATACCATCATAAAGGTAATGTTGAATTTAATGTTCAACATTCCTTTATTTTTGAATATGTGGATGGGTTTATGTAGGGTTGCCAAGGGAATATCTATGGATATCTTCCACTATTGATGCACATGTAGTAGGATGAAAGGTCCTTAAGTAAACATGGCATAAAGTTAGCTGGATGGCATGAAGGAAGTCCAGATATGGATTGATGGATCACTTTATGATGATGACATGGCTAACTCGTGGATGAAAGTGATGAAGGGTCAGTGCCCTATGTAGAAGTCCCAAACATGAAAACTCCTAGATAACGAAAATAAGTTCACGGCATCGTGAAGAGGAGTTCTTCAAGCAATTGGTTGTCCCATCATATCCACCTGAGAAGCTGTTGTAGGTTCCTAATTAAGAGGGAGCCTAGAAACAAGTTTCTTACTTGGAAGAAACTTGAAATTCCTAAGCCAAGAGGGAGCTTAGATACATTCTTTCTATAGGAATGAATACATTCCTTTATTGGAATAGATATGTCCTCCCTAATTGAGAGGGGGAGATAGACACACCATTTTTGTCTTCACTTGGGAAGATAGAATGGAGGATTGGGTAAGCATCTGGCATCCGATGCTCTTTGAAGATGTATTAGGGCATCCAAGATAAGAGTAGTTGTAGAGGACCGATATTCTTTGGGGACTGAGAATCCAAGATAAGAATAGTCCTGGTGGAACACACCCTGAGAACCCAAGTGGGGTATGTTCTGAGAGAGACAATGATAAGGGTGTCTATACATCATTGGTCTCGCCAACATTGTGGTCAGATATTGTGGAGAGATAGAGTTGTTAGTCAAGGCCTTACTATGTAACAATGTTGGTTGATATGATTCTATACAAACGGGTTTCCAATCTGACTCTTCTTATGAGAAATTATTAAGATTGAGAATCACCAAGTACCATTATGAATACCTCCGTAGTTAAGAGGGAATATTGAAAAGTAACTAGGCTTGATCTTCATAATGACATGTGTAATTCTGATTTTATGTAATTGATGAAAACAAGAAAAATAAAATTATTATTATTATGCTTGTCTCAAGGGTTTCATGAGCAAGGAATTTTATTTTAGTAATGGATCCCATTGTGAGCCTTTACGATTTGTCATCTAGTCATAAAAGTCAATTTGAGTCTATGTCGTCTATGAAGGACCCTTCTTGGGCATATTACATTTTGTATGAGTCATTAGATAAGTAAAATTAACCCTCTGAGGCCAATCAATTTATCCTCCTCAAGGTCGACTTCAAAAGGAATAATAAAGTCTCTATAAAAGACACGTCGTCTCATCTTCCTGTCATGTCGGCTTATTATGATGACAAACAACTATAAATAGGGTTTTTTGTACTCCATTACAGAGTAGAATTTTAGAGAGATTTTGGTAAATAATTTTGTTGTGGTGTGTTGTTGGAGGAAATACGATAAGGGAAATCGGAAGCCTAATCATTAGTGAGGGAAGAAGGAATAAAAGAGAAGCTCTTAGATTCATTTTCTTGGGTCTATTTTAAGGGTGTTTTTTTTGTCACATATGTGTAGAAGGAGATTTCCTTCTATAGTAAGATCGAGAGGAATTACAGTCCTCTGAGATAGACAAGTTGGAAGAATAACAAGTCTAAGAGGAAGTCGAGGCAAGATAGAAGGAATCCCTATGTAAAGGAGGCCGAAACTAATGAAGGACTAGGAAACTGAAGTTGAAGGGTAGGCGAAAATAAGGAAGGAGAAAAAGTTTGACTAGTGTTGACTTGGGCTCAGAAGAGAAGCAAAGAAAAAGGACTCGTGTCTTGGTATTGGAGAGGAAAATAGGTCAAGGGTCTTGGTCTTGGTATTTTTCAATTGGAATCTCTATAAGAAGAATAATTTTCTCGGGTTATCCTCCCAAAGCGTGAGAGGTTTTGGCCCTGGTTGATAGCCTATATTTTGTGTCTCTTGTCTCTTTATGGTTTATACATTGGTGGATGTTTGATGAAGAAGAACGCTAATAACCTAAGTAGAACAAGATCCTAATCTAAAGAAGTAAAAAGTACTCACAAGTAGTTACTAATAGAAGTGAAATCACTTAATCTATATGCCCTAGATTTCTCAACATAAAAAATATTGCAAAAACACAAACACAAAAACACATAAAACAAGAGATACATAGATATGCATAATTCACCCAATTTGGGTTACTTCCACGAAGAAATGACCAGTCCTTCCTTTTATATTATCCAAAAAAATGAAGAGAGACAACCTACAACAAATCCACTATAATGTCCTCTTCGCTCTCACACAGTCTCCTCTCTGTTTCTCACTCAGAATAATAATACACAACTGCAATATAATTCCCTCATATAAACCGAGGGTTTCCTTCTAGGAAAAAAACCCTAGATTAACATAACTTCTATTGTCAAATCATCTGCCTAATTAATGACCTAGATTGACTATGAAATTACAATATTTTACAAGGAAAATTTTCCCCCTGCCATGGGGCTCATAAAATCATCGTCTTTCCCCCTCTAGACCCCCCTGACGATGATCATACAGGTGACATTTTTTCCCCATTAGGAACATGGATCCAACTCAGCTAAAACAAAAAAAACCTTTGAACAATAAGGAAGATAATCAAGCTCCACACTCAACAGTGTCCACCAAGGTATACTTGATATTATGATGCTTCAGGAAACTAAGTGTTCCCATGAAACATTCTCATCCATTGCTTCCAAATGTTGGAAAGGTGCTCAGATCATAGTTATCAATGCAAATGGGTAAGTAGCCATCTACTAGAACCCAAAGGAGGTGGTACCCTCAGATATTGGGCCACTAATCACATTTTAATAGCTAAATTCAGAGTAATAAGATATGATTAAGAAGGATCAAGGAAAATTTTAAGGATGAAAGTTTATCTTCAAGTTTAGAAACTTTGACAAATCTTAATAGTCTTTAATAGAAAAAATGTAAAATTTTGGACAATTTTTTTTTTTTAAATATCTATATTTTTAATAATGTCTTGGTGATTTTCAAGGCAAAACTAATTTCATACTATAAAACTTTGGCGAATCATTTTTAGAAAAATGGGAAATTGTTGAACCAATTTTTGGTAAAAAGTATACAAAATTAGTCCACTTGTGAATATTAGCCCCTCAAATTTTCCTTGAGAAGGATACGTATATAGTGTTTATGAGTTGAATATACCTAGTGAAAAGTCAACCTTCCTACACATGCTCAAGGGGATAAGTTGGATAGTGGATGGTCTCTAATGGATAATGGGAGGATACTTCAATATGATTCAATTCCTAACTGAGTAAAAGGGGGGTGTCAAAATATTACATTAGGATGTGGATAAATTCAAAGAGATAATGCATGCCCTAAAAATGGTGGACTTGGAGATAATCAATGCCATATTCACATGGAACAATTAGTGCAAAGACTCACATCAAGTTTCCTTTAGACTTAATTGCTTCCTAACTCTGCAGTTATCATGGAAAATGACTTATTTTTAGAATTCTCCATACTTTTGTGCAAGGGTTTAGATCATTGGCTTATTTGTTTTACCATTGATACCAAGACTCTTCCCATGACTCGACCCTTTCATTTCAAGAGCTTATGGCTTTCAGACCCATCCTTCCTTGAAAATTCCCAAAGGGTAGAGTCCCCTTCATATCCATGTGATGGGCCTCCAAAATAGGTATAATTTAAGGCCCACCTAACCATCCTTTTGCATGTTCAAAACTCTCCTTCCACATTTGATAATATATTTTTCAAGTTATAATTTGTTCATAGGAAGGTTAGGAGATAATTTCTATATATTCTGGCCTATTACATTAAATGAGTAGTATATTGAGGATTTATTGTGCAAAACATGTTGGATACTAGCAGGGGAGAATCAAGGAGGCTTGTTCCTTGCTACAAGCTCATCACAACTCGACTAGCTCATGAGAAATTACTACCTCTTTATGGATGTGAGTACGCCAAGGGACCATATCCACTTTTTAAGGAATTTTGAAGGGAATCAGTTCTCCCTTCAAGGACACTGCCCCTCACCCAAATTTTGCATAAATAAGAGAGAATAACAACTCAGTAAGGATTCAAATACTAGAGGAAGATAGATATTATCATAGAAGGAGACTTATGCTTATTATTTCAGTTTTTATGTTGCATGTTTGAAGACTCTTGAGGTTAATGAATATAATTATTTTTCTCACGACTTGAGTTTACTTCAAGGGACCTAAGTATCCTTGGGTTAGGTCTTGACCCAAGTGCTCAATCCCCTTCCTTTGTACTTTAGTCTAATTGTGATTTTTCTGCAAATCTTGTTTATGAGAAAATCATTGTCCTCACAGGTTGATAAGTGAGCTCATTATTGAAGCTTGGTTGTGTACCCTATGATGATAAGAACCAAAAATAGTTTTCCTTTATTCAATAAGTAGTTTCCATTCTAAATTCAACTCATCCTTTTCAGTGTCATTTTGTTTTCTGTAATTAGTGGTTTGATAATTACCTAATCATCTTGTTTTTATCAGTTGAACATGTATTTTTCTTTCAGCTGGAATACATTGGTTCATAGAGTGGATTAGCATCATTTCTCATGCATTAAAATCACCTCCCTGATCACCTTTCTCTTCACTATTACTCATTTATGTAAACTTTCTATATGCTGAAAACTGCCTAACCAAGCTATAGGATAATTCTAGTCTTGTTTCTGACCAACACAATTTAGTTCACTAAGTGGGCCTAAGCTTGATATGTTCTCCTGCACCATTCTATATCCTTCCACCATATTTCTCGCTATTCAAACCCCTCCTATATCCCATAATGTTTCTCTCATATGCTTTCCTATAACAAAACAAGGCATCATGTAGCAATCCTATAACAACACACAATTTCCCTAAATTGCTTCCATAATTGCATATAGAGTTTTTTTTCATTCCTCATCTCTCCACAAAGTCATTGAAGCCTCGAATATGGATTTGAGGACCGGGGACCCCTTAGGCACTTCACTTTCATAGCTATAATTTTATTGCTGCAACTAAGTTATCATGCTTCTATTATTTGTTAAATAGAGTGAGATTGATTTACCTTCAACAGTCTTGTGCAGTTGCTTTGACTTCTTGAAAATAGAATAGAATCTACTTTGGTAATTTCCTTTCCTACAATTAGATATGTTTATTTCCTACAAATTAGCTTAGGATTCCATTTCATCATTTATTTTCAACAAATAGATTAGGGTTTCATTATTCTATTTACTTCCTGCAAAATAGATTGGGGTTTCTTTCTGTCATTTGATTTCATGCAATCATATTAGGGTTTCCTTTATGTCATTTAATTCTCTGCAATAGAATAGGTTATATTTTAGCCATTTATTTTCCGACAAAGTTAAGATTAGTTTGTTTTCCATTCACTAATTTTTCCAAGTATTTCTTGTGGCATAGTGATCTATGTGCATCTTCATTCACTTCATTGCATAATATTAGCCTTAGTCAAACATTTCCTACTGTACATATTGTAGTGGTACCTCTTAATTTTGTATGAACTTTGGATTGATAATTAAAGTTGGTAGCATTGGGTGTTACAACATTCTTGTTGTAATATTAGGGCTCATCACTTTTTGGAATCATTTTCAGGGAAGTGTGAAAGTAGGTATTGTTTTTTAATTTAAGTTTGTTCTTTCTCATTTCATTTCTTGAATAAAAACCCAAAAATATTTCACCAAAATTTATGTTCATAAAATACGCAAAAAGACATAAATAAGGTCATTTATTTCATGCCTCGTAGAGCTAGGGATAACTTAAGGGATTTTTTTTTAAACCCCCACTTCCACGAGTGGTCAACCCTCACATTTTGGTGATTGTGGACCTCCTAATCTATCTACGGAGGGTTTGGAGGCCTTTCTAGGTGAGTAACCAGAGATTTTAGAGGAACCCATAGGAGAGGAAAAACCTCCATCACGCACTAAAAATATGGTTGGAAATAGGCAGCCTGAAGTTTTTCTTATGAGGGAGACAAACGAGGAAGCCAAGGTGAGGAATATTAGCCCCACTTCTCTCCCACACTTCCATGAAATAGATTATGAGGACCCTAAGATCTTCATGTTTAAATTTTTTCTAGTCTGTAGGATATATGATTATACCTCTAATCATTCTACCCTCAAGGATGCAACTTTATGCTGGTTCATGAGTTTAAAGGGAGGAAACATCACTACATGGGCTCAGATGCAACAATCATTCAACACAAAGTACAAAGACTATTGTAGGGCAAGGTACATAAAAGAAGAAATATTCAAAATGACTAAAGGGCCAGATGAATCCCTAGAGGACTTTGAAGAAAGATTTTAGTTGAGCTACCATAGAGCTAATTACATCCTTGATCTAATATCACTGAATCTAGTTTTACTTCGTGGGGTCAGAGAAAAGTTGATGGAGACCATCAAGATGCTATCCAATGTAGATATTTACTAGCTCAATTATGAGGACATTAAAACAAAGTTTAAAAATCACTCTGTAGCTACAAGGAAAAGAGTTTAATCCAACTAAGGCTTGGTAAGTCCTTCACCTTCTACTTCACCCATCAAGAATGAAATAGGGGGCATGTTAGAGGATTTTAAAAGTGAAATTTTACAATTTTTCCCTACAAATGGACATAATGAAGATTAAGAAAAAACAAGAGGAAGCAGAGAGGGAATTAGCCATATTTTTCCCTAGATGCACTAAGATACGCCCTATAAATGAGTGCCCATTAAATGTAATAAAACTATGCTCTATGTGATAGGAAAACTATTCAAATGACAAGTTTCCATCTCTTCCAGGTTTCAAATCAATGTATAAAAGAGAAGGAGGCATGGAGCAACTTTTCTTTGTCAACCAAAGGAGGACACAAGGCCCTAGGCCACTGCGAGTTCCTTCCGTCCTTGGGAAAGTGTTTCCATGGAATTTGTTGGGGGATTGCCAAAATCTAGAAAGGGACATGACTATTTATATGTTATTGTGGACAGGTTCAGCAAAATGTGTATTTTAATACCTTGTAATAAGCAGATTACAGCTGAACAAATAGTGAAATTGTTCTTTCAGCATGTCTAGGTTTGGGTTACCCACTTCCATAGTACCTGATCGAGACTCCCAATTTGTTGGGAAGTTTTGGTCAAGTCTGTGGGAATTAATGGAAATTAGGCTGAAGAAAAGCACAACCTTTCATCCACAGACAGATGGCCAAACAGAGGTAGTCAACAAGACAGTGATCCAATTGCTCATGGGTGATTACAGCAAGCATCCCAAGCTTTGGGATGAACACATGTTATGTGCAACATGCTTACAACCGTGATAAACATTCTTCTACACATAGATCTCCTTTTGATACTTGTTTTGGTTTCATACCAAGGTCTCCCTTGTATTTTGTCTTTGAAAAAGACATAACAGTTGCTGGACACAGTGATGTGGACAAAGCAACTAGATTCATTGAACAGATCCAAGAAATCTACCAGGCAGTGCAGGAACAACTAGAATAGAGCCAAGCCAAATACAAGGCAAGGCATGATAAACATCGGGTGGAGCACAACTTCCAAGTTGGCAATCAGGTCTAGCTATACATCGACAAGGACAGAATGCAAGGTGAAGGAAAGAAGCTTAAGCTAATAAGGTATGGGCCTTTTATGGTACTTGAGAAAATTGATGATAACGCTTTCCGCCTTGATATGCTAGCATACATGCACATCTATTCAGTAGTAAATGCAGAAATTTAAGACTGTTTGAACCTTCATTAATCGAAGATCCTGAAGAGAAAAGTAAATTTCCTTCCATTGATGATTTGTTGCCTAAATACCTCAATGAGCTGCAGGAAGATATAGTTCTGGACAGGAAGGTGAGGACAACGTGCAAAGGGGATGTGGAGTACCTTAGAATTGGACTCAAAGGTTCAAAACCCAACAGTGCAAAATGGATAGAGATTGGGCAAGTGAGGCAGCTATATCCTCACTTAAACAATGCTTGAAAACCAACTTTTGGTGGTCCAAAAGTCTTTTCAGTGGGAAGGCGTGATCCAAATGGATCCAAAAAACACTCTCTCTGTCTTCAAAACTTAAAAATTCATTCCAAAGACCAAAGAAAATCACATAAGGAAGCCTTTCAAAACACTATCGGGAGGAAAAAACCCGTGAATCAGTGGAAAAAAATAAAGTATCAGAGGCAGAGCAAGTGATGCACAGTAGCCGTCAAATATGGCCGATCAACAATCTAGATCTAAGTGGAAAATCGCAATCGGCGGTGACCTTTGGCAGGGATCAACAGGATCCACATAGGAGATGCAATGACGAGCATATCAATGGGATTCAAATAAAGCTCGCGATGGCGATCGACAAAGACCTCATAGGAGATGCGATGGCGACTGGCGGGGTCAACGAGGACCGTCAATCAAGCACATAGATCGATGGCCCACATTGCAGTGCCAAATCACAATCGGCAAATGCAAAGGAGCAAGGTTTATGTGTACATGCATATAGGCAATCCGATGGACCAGACCCGATGATACTATAAGCCACATTGTATGGATCTTGAGATCCATCAAAAACCACTTTCAATGTATTTTTGCAGTTTCGTTTGTTAAACAAAATGCGAAGGGGAAAGTGTCAATGCAATATGCTGGACCTGAAAGGGTACCTTAAGGTTATTATATATAATTTCAAGTCCAGGGAAAGCCATTTCTAATGCATTATCATAGTTCTTAATATATTTACGAAACACAAAGGGATAGAGCCATTGTGATTTGCGACAGCGACCAATAAGCGGACCCAATGGGACAATAGGGATAATTTAAGTACTTTTGAAGTCCGATACATTGAGTTTTGGTGGATTTTCTTTGTTAAAATCCATTTTCCCTATGTTTAACAGAGCGCAGCTATTTCAGGAGTTGCAGAGGCTCGAGGCACTCTAGTGTTACAAAATGGGTGGCCACCTCCTCTCTATGCATTAAGCAATGATTGTATCACATTGAGAGAGGGATTCGAAGCAGACAGAGGACGGGGAGACCGAGAGACGGGAACCTGCAACCGAAAGGAAATGTTGTTTTGGCTATAAAGCCATAGACAAAGAGCACAGAAAAGGAGGCAGTATTGCAGGCAACTGTCGAGACAGAGTTAGGACAGAGATAGAGAGCATTGAGGGAGTCCGTGTACTCATAGAGAACTTGAGAGGTTCAAGTAAAGCTCTTGTTATTGTATTATGTTGTGTGTGAGGCTCAAATTGAGCTCACTATTGTAAAAAGAACTCTGCTTGAAGACATAATAGAGAGTCCACCATTGAAGGCTGGACCAGGAGATGTAGCCCAGGAGTATTGGGTGAACTCCTCATTAAATTTGCTATGTCATGTGTTTCCTATAATATTTTTCTTGTTTACTGCTTCATTGTTTGTGCATTTCGCAACCTTATCAATCCATTGCATAAAATGACATAGACCAATCCATGCACATAAGTCTGTAATACCTTATTATTGTCTTAGATCTCATTATCAGATTAGTTCTACGAGAATTATTTCTAGGTTTATGACCAGTGATGGTTGGTTGGAAGAAATTAACTTCAATATCAAAGTCAAGCAAGGGTGCCCCTTGTCACCTAATCTTTTTGGAATACACATTGATAAGATAGAACAGTTTTTAGAACATGTAGGTTGTTTTGGCCTCATGCTTACTGGTATAGTCATAACTCTTGTCCTCTATGTTGATGATATTATTCTTTCGGAAAAGAATTATTACAATCTTCACAAGCAACTAATAACTATCCAGTATTTATATTCTAATATGGGTATGACTATTAATATTGACAAGACAAAACTAAAGATAATTAAATCCAGAAAGACCACATTTGATACTTTCATATATGACAACAAAAGTTGGAGGAAGTTCCTTCATACAAATATATTGGAAATATCCATCACAAGCTCCTAGAATTATAGCATCGAGAAAAGGATAATTGGAGGATGGAACATTTATTATAGGTTTGAAAACAATTGTAAGTCAATAGATATTTAGGTGTGGGATAAAAAAAATCCTCTTGGAGACTGTCATCACTACTATTATTTTATATGGATGGAAGGTTTTCGGTTGCAACTTCTCCAATGATTCATGGAGGAATATAGAAGAGATACAAAAGCAATTTATACCTACAATCTCAATATTAAAGGAAATATACCCTATCCTATCCTCCTGATTGAAGCAAGTCTTTCACCCATTGAAAGCATGGATATGACTAGGTATCTTATGTACAAGAAGAAGTTAAACAACTTCGATAATAAGAGATATCATGTAATTGCTTCTAAATCTAGCCAAAACCACCACCTTCAGCTCAAGCAGGGATTCCATAAGGATTCTCAATCTTGGCTAGACCATTGGGGGATAAAGGAAGGGATCATTTTGCAAAATAAGGATAATATTAGAAATGTTACATCAAAATTTAAGAGAAATTGTGGCGTGAAAAATATTTAGAGGGAAAAAGAAGACAAAGATATTATAAGAAGGTCATCAAGCCAAATCTAAAAAATAATAATATCACTTTATCTTGACTAGTGTAAAGAAGAACATAAACTTTGATAAAATAAGAACAAATTCTCATGATCTTAATAGTGAAACTAGATGTTGGTCTATTCCCAAAACGTGATGGGATGAAAGAGTATAACCTTTGAGACATTAAGAAGGTTGAAGTTGAAAATTATTTTCTCTTAGGTTGTCCATCTTATACTCACATTAGATTTAAATTTCAAATTATTTGTCACACTACCAACTTGCTCAACCTTTTAAATAATAATAAAAACGGTGGTGATCTTAGAGCACTTCTCTTAATGCTTCTCAAGCATATAAATAAAATGCTAAAGGATTCTAAATAATCTATTACTTTCTTAAGGTTAGATAAACCATTTTGGTCTTAGAGGATGTTAATCATTGTCATCATCAATTAATGTGGACATGTGTTTTTATGTGTTTTATATTTAGTACTAAATAAATTTTGATTTAATTATTTAAGTCATAATCTAAATTGTCTATGTTTTTTCCCTTTTGGGGCATATTTTATGGTCAACTTTGTTCAAAATTTGACAAAGATTTGTTGGAATCACATTATTTAGTTGTGAATTTGGGATAATTCAAGTGCTTTAGGGGGTTTTCAAGGCATTGAATCCATTTGTGCATTCAAAAATACATTTTAAATAACAAAAAAGAACAATTTTTCCAAAAAAAGAACAATTAATACTTGATCCCAACAAAAAACCCAAAACATAGAAGAGTTAAAGTGCACCTTTCATATATTATAATTCTAAATTCTTTTAGTTTCATATAAATTAAAAGATGATAAATTATTTTAATCGATAATATTTTAAAAATGGTTTGACATCTTATTTCATTATTTTTTTGCTTTTCTTTTCTTTTCTTTTTTGTTGGATAACCCATGAGGTTTGAACGTGGAACCTTAAGGGACATAACTCCTCTCTATAAAGTTGATCACTGAACGAGCTGCTTCATGGGCAAACATCTTATTTTCTATCAAAATTATAAGAGTTTGTTTTGTTACTATTTAAGATTAAGATTATAGTACTCATTCATTGTTAACCTTTAATTGGTTAATGTTTAATCACAAATACATTCCAGTTGTTTAATATTGTATATAATAAATAAAAAGATTAATTTTTCATAATGTTCAAAGTATTTTTATAACAAATATTATTGACTAACAAGTTTAAAGTCTTTTTAAGAAGTTATGATATAATGTAATTTGACAATTTTATTTATCCTAAGTTTTAAGTCTTCATTATGTTGTGGGTTCCTACATAATGTAATTTTATGATTTTAAGAGTTTTTCAAGCCTTTAAATAAGTTTCATCACATGCTAATACTATGAGTTACCCAATATCATGAATGTATGAACCATGAATGGTATAATCATTAATAAAGCAATGGAGATTAACTCAAAGTAATACTTTCTCGTTCTTTTATGCCATGGACTTTTATTTACTAGCATAGATATTTCTTAAACTCACTTCTATGATGGACCAAATTTCTGAATATGCAAATTTTTTAATCATTTAATTCCCTGTCATAAAATTATTAAATAATAAAAATATTACACTTAATTTCACCCATATATATATAATATCTATATTATATATATATATATATATATATATATATTATATATATTATATATATATATATATATATATATATATATATATATATATTATATATATATATATATATATATATTATATATATATATATAAGCAAGCATAATCTAACTTATAGATGAAATAACAATTTTCACCGGAATCTGACGATACAATTTCTAGCAAGATTATGAATTTTTTTCGTTTAAAATACATTTTTGAATGCATAAATGGATTCACCACCTTGAAAATCCCCAAGGCACTCGAATTCTATAGATTAAATAAATTAAACTCAAGTTTTTAAAAATCTTTGCCATATTTTGATAAAAATGAACCAAAACAAATTCTTTGTAAAAGGCCATTTCGTCTATAATTTAGACTACTCTTATATATGTGAATATATGATAAAGAATAGATAAATAATTTTAAAATTTCACATGGATTTATTTGATTAGTATATCTTTTTTTTTTGAAGCAAGCATATTTGCATTATATTAATATAGCAAAAATGTATATAATTTACAACCATAAGAGTATCCTCTGCCTTTGAGTGAGGAAACCAGAGATAAGAGCTAGAAGTCTACCCCTAGGAGGGGAAATGATCCAGATATTTTACTTCAAGGATACATATAAAATTGAATTTTAAAAGAGCATGTATCAAAGCGACATAAACACATAAAAGAAGCAGAAATCAAAAGAAACTATGAGATCAAAGGAACACAAACAACTTGATAACAGAGTTCACCCAATGTGGGTTACGTTTGCAGGGCCTGCTTAATATGGGGAGACCTCTTTAATTAATTGGAAGAGAAATAAAATTAAAAGCAATTACAAAATGACACCTTATAACTCAACTTCCAAGGATGGCCTGAAAATGTAAACTTCAGTTGGAGAAACAGACTGTACTGTTGGATTCCTAGCAAAAAATCATGAAAAATGAATATAAAGTCGGCCCAGTTTTGTGTAGGTGGCCTTTGGAGCTCTAGGGAATCTTTTAGATTCCCTACAAAATTCCTCTAAAGGTATATTCTAAGAATATTCCTAGAATATATTGGGAATATTATTGGTCTCGGTTATTGTGTGTGCATGGTTCCAGTGACAGTTTCACTGCCCACGATTGCTACACCATTGGGTCCCCCCAGCACCACGTGTTCATTCGGCTTAAATAAATGTTGGAGGCAGAGTTTAGAAAGGTGTTACCAATGGGCGTGGTGGTTATGGTGATTGAGTTAATATGTTGGCGGGCCGGAGGTCATGGGTTCAACCGTTCAGACCTGCTCATTGCATTATTTTTTATATTAAATAATGTTAACTGTCGGTTGGAGGTTTCGTTGGCTTAACCATTGGAATTTGTTGTGTTATGGTCGCATGTTATGTGTTGACCGCCAACAGGTTAATGTTTGGTGGTTTATCCATCGGTACCCCAACCAAACTTGGCCACACTTCTGTCACTTGACACATGTTCACCAAAGTTCCTCCCGCTTTAACCCAACCGCTGAATTGGTGCCTGCTAGTTCACCTCTAATTCTTTCGCTAAGTCTGTTCTGGTCCAGGCCCACTGGCTAATCATGGGGTGCCACAGGGCACCCTATGATTGAGCCATGTGGTGACCTTAGATTGGGCCTTATCCAACCAATCTGATCTTGCCACATTGCAGCACCAGATTGGCCTCGAATATTGTCCTTGATTATCTAATTTAGCTGTACAGCCATGCCATGTGTTGTTGTATGGATAAACCATGTGGCACCTATAGGTCCTACACATGCAAAAAAATTATCGTTTCTCAAAATCTTCAATGGGCCATAACTTCTTCATATGATGTCGGATTGAGGTGTCATTCATGCCATCAAATTCAGAATGACGAGATATTTAATTTGAGACTAGTTTTGCTGCAGTTTGAGGAATTTGAAAATTTAGCCTTTTGGGGTCCTCTTGGATCATTCCTCCCCACTAATGAGATTTTGGGCCTCCAAAAGCTTTATCAGTCAATTGGCAAGTGAGGGAATTTCTCCCTCACTTTCTCATTTCCAATCCAACGGACCTTCCTTGGATGAATTCCCTTGAAACCAATACGAACATAGTCCATGTCTCCCTATCGTAAAGTCTTAGTTCTCCTGTCGAGAATGATATCTTTAGGTAGCTTGTCCAAGTATTCAAGTGAAAAATCATCCACTGGGAACCTGTCCAACCTCTTAGTTGTCCATGATCAAAGGAGGCTCATAAAGCTTCAAGTTTTCAACGTTCACCACTGAGTACATTTGCATGTATGCTGGCAAATTGAGATGAAAAGCATTGTCTCCAATCTTTTCTAATATGGTGAAAGGACCATATGGGATTGGTATCAACTTCTTTCCTTTCCCTTTCATTTTGTCTTTGTTGATGTGGAGCCACACCTTGTCTCCAAACTAAAATTGGTGATCAACTCGGTGCTTGTCATGTCAAGCCTTATATTGAGCTTGAATTTTCTCTAACTGTTCCTGCACTGCTTGGTGAATCATTTGAATTTACTAAATGGACTTCCGTGCTTTTTCCCTGTCATCTTACTCATGGGAATAGTCATCTCTCCCAAAGACCATTTCTAAGGAATCCTTCGGCAAATATCCAAAGCATGTCTCGAATGGTGAGCTCTAAGTGGATGAATGCACTGCCTTATTGTATGCATGTTGTACATAAGTAAGTTACTCATCCCACAACGTGGGATGCTTGCCACAATAGCCCCGAATTCGATGTATCATTCTGCGGTTGAAAACCTATGTTTTCCCATCGGTCTGAGGATAAAATGTCATGCTCCTCTTCAACTTGGTGTCCATCATTCTCCACAAACTTGTCTAGGACTCTCCAAGGAAACGAGAGTCCCGATCAAACACTATGGATGTGGGTAACCCACAATGGACGCATACAAATTGGAAGAAGAGATGATCAGTCTGCTCTGCAATGATCTTATTTTTACAAGGCATTAGGACACACATTTTATTAAATCAATCCACAATGACATAAAAAGGCGAACCACCAAGAAAATTCATTGCCACACTTTCCCATGGATGACTTGGGATAGGGAGTGGTGTGTAGAGCCCCAATTTTCTATTAGTGGGCTTTCAAACTAAACACAACACACATCCCTTTACATATCATGTTACAATTTTTTTTCATGTGAGACCAATAACAAAAACTCTAAAAATGACACAATTTTTCCCCTACACCAAAATGAACTAGCACGGGAGAGGCATGTGCCTATCTGATTACATGTATTCTTTTATTGGTGGGGATACAAATTGTTCCAAGGTGGTACACCAATTTTCCCCGCAAATGCTAATTGTCTACCTGCGATCCATGAGTAAGCTTTGAATAAATATCCTTAAAATATTCATCATCAACATACTATTCTACATAACTTTCAAAAGATAAAGAGTCATTTTTCAAAATAGTGGATGCAGAAATAGGAGGGCGAGAGAGCATACTATTCCACTTTGTTTATAGTTCCCTTCTTGTATTTTATTAGCAGATGAAATTGTTGAAGGAACCCCATCCATATGAAATGATGTGCTTGTTGAAGCTTGGTTTGTGACTGAAGGTACTGCAAGGGCTGGTGATCTATGTGAATGATGGTCTCCTTTCCAATAAAATAGTGCTTCCATTTTTTTACACTTTGGACCAAGGCATACAACTCCTTGTCATAGGTGGGACATTTCACAGAAACTTGGGAGAATGTTTCTGAATGATAAAAAGACAGATTTCCTCCGCTGCATCAACATGGCTCCCATGGCATACCCACTGGCATCTGTATCAATCTCAAAAGTTTGTTGGAGGTCAGGTAAGGCCAAAACTAGTGCGGTATTGATCTTCTGTTTCGGTCTATCAAAGGATTTATGTTGCTTTCCTCCCCACTGAAAGGTTTTCTTCATGCATGTTAATGCATGCAAGGGGGATGCAATGATGGAGAAGTTTGCAATGAATCTTCTCCAGTATTGTACTACACCCAAAAATATACAAACCTCTATAACATTGGTGGGTTTAGGTCACTTCACAATCACGTCAACTTTAGAAGGATCTATTTTTAACTGTCCACCTCTAACAATGTGACCCAAGTAAACCAAAGAGGTCTTACCAAATTCACACTTAGAAATTTTCACATACAATTTTTCTTTCTGCAAAACATCAAGCACCTTTTTCACGTGACTCACATGATCTTTCCATGTTCTACTGAAAATAAGAATGTCATCAAGATATACAAGTACAAAATCATCAAAAAAAGGTCAGAAAATGTCATTCATCACCCTCATGAATGTGGTCAGAGCATTGCACAGTCTAAATGACATCACCAGCCATTCAAAAAACCCCTTTTTTTCTTGAATGCACTCTTCCATACATCCTATTCTGTAATCCTAGCTTGATGATATCCACTAGGCAAGTCCAGTTTCGTGAAATAAATAGTGTTTTTCAATTAATCTAATAAATCATCAATGTGAAGGAGAGGGTACCGATTCTTCACCATTATTTTTTTGAGTGCCCTATTGTCTACGCAAATCCTCCATTTTCCATCCTTCTTTGGCACCAACATGATGGATGACCCACATGGAGAAGAACTTGGCCTTATGACCCCTTGGTTTAGCAATTCCTACACTTGTTTCTTTATCTCCTCAATCTTAATGGCTGACAACCTGTACATATCAATATTTGGTAAAGGAGCATCCTGTTGCAAGTGAATTTCATTTTCGATCTCATGCTTTGGAGGAAACCCACTTGGTTCCTAAAAAATCACATTATAGTTAGAAACAATTTCATGCAAATATTTTTTATGAGTGGGATCACAACCTTGAAAAGCTTCATAAGCCTTCACATATTTCTCTCTCACAACCATGAGCATGCATCCCTTGCTGGAATTGATCAATATATTCATCTGACCTACACTTACAAGACTTGGAATGATCTTGGCATGATGAGCCCTAACAGTGTATTCCACCTCATCTTTTGTGATATGATACTTGCTTTCATGGAGAAAGAAAATTGCTTTCTTGTCATACAAATATGAATTCCCCCATACAATGCCACAAATATCCAACGATACAACATAAAGATAAACCTCATCTACTAGTTTGGATGCAATCACAAATGGATCCCTACATTGTTTGGTTACATGTAATTTGGTTTTGCCACACACCCAACCAAGAAGGTAGGGTTTTGGATGAGGCTTGGTCTCCAACCCTAATTTCTTAACCAAGGATTCTGAAATCAAGTTTACCTGTGAGCCCGGATCAAACAAGGTTTCCACTTTAGTATGTTTCATCACAGCTCTAATGTGGAACAATTCAGTTCTCTTCCATTCATTAACAAGAGATTCATTTGAATAACTTGTACTTGCATGCAATTCAGAATTTTCATTAGCATGGAGAGAAAGGTTACCTTGTAAGACCATTGTTGTGATCTGTGTCTCGTCAACATAGTTAGGTCCAATGTCTTACTGCACGGTTTCCACTGCCTTTTGTTTTCCCTTTCCAGAAAATATCTTTGGCTTCAACTCTAGATGCAACTTCCAACAATGTTCATCATCATGGCCTTCCTTCTTGCAATGTGTGCAAGATGGCTTTTCTCCTTCTTCCTTCGTGGGTGTAGTTTCCTTCTTGTCATTTCCCTTGAATTTTCCTTTGAACTTGCCATTATGAGGTTTGACGGATGATTTCTTGGGTTGATCCTCTTTTTCATTCTTTCCCCTACTTTCAAGGTGAATTCCTTCACACTGGCCGCATCAAATGTAGTAGGCTCAAACAACAACAAAGAATGTCTAATGTAACTATATAAATCACCAATATACTTTGTTACAATTTCTATTGAATCAAGTGTAGTGCCCAAATTTAAATCTTGTTTTCTAAAATCTTTTGTGAATCTTTGTACATTTTGACCCTTTCGTTGTCTCAAATATTTCCATTCCAAACCCAAAGGATATAATTGATCTTTAATGCAGAAACAAAATTAGACCAAGAAGAAAGGAGATTACCCAAGTTTTTGCTACATTTACACAACTTGCTCTCCCACCAGATGAGATCAGTACCACTCAGCCTAAGAGATGCTAATTGGATCTTGGCTTCATCTTCCTCGATCTGTTGAATCTGGAAATAGCTCTCGATATGTCTAATCCAATTGTTTAACTTCTCTACACTACATTCTCCATTATATGTGGGCAAATACAACTTTACATATAGCTTTAAAAATGGATTTTTAGATGCATTCTATGATGCCTATTAGAATGATGAGAAGAGGAAGAAGAAGAATTATCATTGGAAGATGAAGAGGGAGGGGGATCTTCTCCTCCACCTCCATGTTTTACAGAGGCATGATCATTTGGCTCTTTCTTCTTAGGCTTGATTGTCTTCTAATATTCTGCAAACAATTTTTCCACTTTCTCCGCCATGGTGAAGAATATCTTGCAACAATTCACTCTTCATTTGTTTGAGCTTCTTCAACTTCCATTTTCCATCATCATGCTACACACCCTCTTTAGGATCAAAGGATTTGAGTTTTCCTTCACCATTTTGGAGCTTTCTCCTAGTTAGAATTCACTCATTCAACTTGCATTAAGAAGACCTGATCCGATACCAAACTAGATCCAGATCTTTTACTTCAAGGATGCATACATAATTGCATTTTAAAAGAGCATGTAACCAAGTCACATAAACACATAAAAGAAGCAGAAATCAAAAGAAACCATGAGATCAAAGACACACAAACAACTTGATAATAGAGTTCACCCAATGTATGTTACGTCTCCGGACCCTACTCAATGTGGGGAAGCCTCTTTCATTAATTGGTAGCGAAATCAAATTACAAGAAATTGTAAAACGGCACATTATACCTCCAATTTCGGGGATGGATTGAAAATGTAGACCTCTGCTAGAGAATCAGACAACACAATTGGATTCTTGGAAAAAAATCATGAAAAATGATTATAAACTTAGTCCAGTTCTATGTAGGTGGCCTCTAGAGCTCTAGGGAATCTTTTAGATTCCCTAAAAAATTCCTTTACAAGTATATTCCAAAAATATTCATAGAATATACCAAGAATATTCGTGGTCTTAGTTGCTATGTGTGCATGGTTTCATCCATAGTTCCACCACTCGATTTTGCTCTGTCGTTGGTACCCCCCGACACCACGTGTTGGGTCCGCTTAAATAAAAGTTGGAGGCAGAGTTTACAAAGGTGCCCCCTGCGAGCGAAATGATTATGGAAATTGAGTTACTACTTTGGTAGGCCGGAGGTCGTGGTTTCGACCATCGGACCTGCCCATCACATTGTTTCTTATATGAAATAACATTAACCGCTAGTTGATGGTTCCACTGGCTTAACCATTGGAATTTGTTGTGTTCTAGCTGCATGTCATGTGTTGACTGTCAACGGGTTAACGATTGGTGGTTTATCTGCCAGCGAGTTCGACTCCTGCCAACCTGACCGTCAATTGTAACATAGAGTTGGTGGGTCTACCAACATGGTGGCATGTCAACCAAACTTGGTCATACGTACGCCACTTGACACCTTTCTACCAAAATTCCTCGCAGTTTGCCCAACCGTGGAATTGGTGCCCACTAGTTTCCCACTAATTCCTCTGCTAAGTTTGGCTCGGTCCAGGCCCACTGGCCAATCATAGAGTGCCACGTGCTGCCCTGTAATTGGGCCACGTGGTGACCTTGGATTGGACCATATCCGACCAATCTAAGCCTACTACATGGAAATGCCAGATTAGCCTAGAATATCCTCCTTGATGCTCTAGATGAGTTGTATGGCAGTGCCATATGGAGTTGTATGGACAATCCATGTGGCACCTGTAGGTCCTACACCTGGAAATATTTTATTGTTTCTCAAAAACTTCAGTGGGCCATAACGTCTTCATACAATGTCAAATTGAGGTGTCGTTCATGCCATTGGATTCAAAACGATGAGCTCTTCAAGTTGAGATTGGTTTCGCTATGTTTTGAGGAATTTGAAAATTTGGCCTTTTGGGATCCCGTTGCCTCAGGAAACCAGAGCTTAAAATGTTTGCACATAAATTGATAGTTGATAAAATATGAAACATGAAATCTTGCAGCTTTGTATCGAGCATTTGTGAGCAAAAAATGATAAAGAACCAAGAATACATCCATGAGCCTCATGGCTTTGTGCTGAATACTTGCAAACCCAACCAAAATTACAATTGTGTGCTAGACACCAATGAACCAAACTAGATCGAAAATTAAAAACTTGTGGGTCGCCATGGAACTAGGAAATTAGTGCTTTCCACAATGAAATTTCATTATTGCCATGATGAATCCAGACTAAACCTGAGCATTTTCATCGGCTTGCGCTTTTAAGGAGTCCTCAGCAATTTCCTCCAAGATGTAGCAACCATAGGGATTGGGACAGGGAGATGAGGGGAGGGGAGCGTCAGCCACCAAAGGGACAGGGATACACATGTGTGGTGGAGGGTCCATAGGAGTACTCGTGACAGGTGGAGAGGAGGTGACAACTAGAAGGGAGCGCAAGGGGTACAGAGAAGGAGAGGAGGGGGAAGAAACATTGGAGGGGAATTCAATTCTGAGATCTCTGGCTAGGCACTTAAGGGAGGAGAAAGAGTGGCTCTGGAAGGAAGAGAGCTTCGTAATCCAAACAACAGCTTTCAATTTCTCCTGAGATCTCTCCTGAAGCTGATAAGAAAGGAGGTTCTGAAGAGCCCAAAGCATTGAGTGACCTCTACACATTTCCTACTCCTCCATAACAAGGACCTCTCATCTAATGGGCTTTAAAATGCCATAGTCGAAAATGGAATTTGTAGAAGCTTCATCAAAGTTGGTGGGGGGATAGCCATGGCCCCTGCCTCTGCTAGGGCATCTTCCTTTGCCTTAGTCATTGTTCATTGTTGGGAGGAAGAAGAACAACGTCACAGAGCCAAAGTTAGAGGGGACAGAGGGAACCTTGAGGTGAATGATCGAGGGAATAAACTACCTGGAGGCCTTCCTCCTTGGCTTTTCATTGTTGGAGTTAACAAGTGGGAGAACCAAGTACGAGGCCTGAAAGTGCTAGTAGGAGGAATTAAGAGCCATAGATGCCATTTCTTGATGTAATATCGCCAGGTGGTGATCGCTGCCAAAGGAACTAAGGAATTACACTAATCCTCCCACGAGCACCCAGATCCGGGGTTGATTAGTATATTCATGTTTTGAATATATATATATATATATATAAAAGATGGATTTTGGGAGCTTATGATTTCCCATTATTTAAAATGCACTTTTGAGTGCATAAATGGATTTAGCACCTTGAAAAAATTCAGGGAACTCAATCTTCCCAAACAACTTAAAATTATTTATTTTTAAATATTTATACTATTTTGAACAAAATTAAGCAAAAATTGTTCCGAAAAAACCATTTCATATAATATATAATTAATATTTTTTAAACAAGTCAAATTTAATATCACCATTATTACATATAAAAAATATTAATATATTTTAAATTCTTATTAATAATTATTATATATAGATTTATTACTACCCTCAATGCAAGAGATGTTGTAATATCATGTGTTATAATAATTTTGATTTGGTTAAAATAAATAAATAAATAAAAAGATTAATGTAATGTAACATTTTAACTCTCTCAAAATAAAATAAAAGATAATCCTGTATTAAAATTCTACATAGTTAAAGTAAACTTGACCGGATCAAATGAACATGGTTTTTGAGTTCTAATGTTACTAGAACCCTTCAACAAAAACATAATTATATTCTTTTAACAATTTAATTGATTTTATTTTTCACTCTAAATTATATTAATTAACTAATTATCTATATTAATATAAAGACGTGTGTTTATGGATGCTTTGTACTTATATTTATCTCCTTAATTAACTTTAATTTATTATTTAATCAAAATTTAAATAAGATAAACAATATTATATTGAATTTTGGGGAGGGGGTTGGGAATCTAAACTTTGATTTATCATTTAATAAAAAAATATTTAAGGTAAATAATGTTATATTAAATTTTTTTATTTGGCGCTGGGAATTTAGATTAAGCTTGACCAACCATCAATGATGGAAAATCACAAAATTTAAACTAGTGTTGCATGACATCGATACAAATTTGTATAAAACTATTACTTGATTATTAACTTTAGATTTAAACTAGTGTTGCATGGCATCGATACAAATTTGTATAAAAATATTACTTGATTATTAATTTTAGAAAAAGTGATTATAAAAGTATTTAATTTAGTCTGGATAAAACTATTACAAAAGTATTTAATTTAATTTAATTTAGAATCATGTTTTAGTGGGAACTAATAAGATTACAATAAAATCGTACAAATAAATTTTGAAAGATAAATGTTTATTTACCATATAATTATATACACATGCAATATAAATGGTGCTCAATAAGAATGACAATTAACTTTACAAATGTGAAATAATAAGCTTAATTTCCTATATGCATAGTGAACAATAATTTTATGTAGTATTGATAATTTTATGTAACATTGAGATTTTATTAAATTTCACAAGGGATTTATTTGCAAAATTATATTTAAAAAAAAAATAAATGACATTGGATATTTGAATAGCCGCATTTGTTTGTGGTCTTGAAAGTAATTTAAAATATCATAGGAATTTCATGTTTAATTTGTCAACAATTGTCCTTATTTACTTTTACTACTTTGCTTTCTAAGTCCGTTATTCAACGACTTAAAAGGCTAAACATAAAATTAATCCTCGATAAGAAATTATTCTTAAATCGGGGATTTAAATAATTTCGACAAGAATGTAAAATCGCACCCAAAAATCCATGGAAGTCATGATGAAATTAAATTATTAACCTGATAACTATATGCGCACTTACAAGGTTACCATTGGTACTAAAGGATAATTGTAATTATGAGTAGAATAAATAATTAGTCTCGAGTATGTGGTCCAATGGTTAGGTGAAGAATTTTAGTGCTCATAAGTCATGTGGTCCAATCTTGAGTTTAAGTATATATGCATAAGAACTACACTAAACATAGTTTCTTCTTAAAAAAATGAGAAGAAAAAGTGACACAATGAGATTTGCTTAAGCAATAACAATATGTTCCTGCCAGAGGGAATGCATTATTCCAAGGGGGGGAATGCATAATACCAAGGGAAAAGGAGATTCAACACCTATGTAAACATGTTATGAAAGCTAATTTAGAGATCAACAACACTAAAAAATCCTTCTTTCCTTCCTTGGGATTTCATAATATTGTTGATTTTTTATGGATCTCACTAAGTATACGCAAACAATATAAAAAAAGTGAAGTCAAATCGATGAAACCACCACTTCATTGCTCTACACACAACTGGATTGTTTTTTAGGCAACGATGGTGGGATTTTTCATGAATAAACTAGCCCACACATGTGCCATCAACTTCCAAGTGCTTTCTCGGTATGTCATAATTGTTGTTTTTGTAAGTCAATATAATTATCTTTCTTATCCCCTATCTACATGCTAATTTTTGGCTCTTTTGTCGGCATGTTTCCTGAGGCTATTATTTTTTGTAGGACTGCTCTATTCTTGTATTTCATCCCTCTTCTCTTGTATAGGAATGGACTTTGGTTTCAGATCTCTTTCATAATCAGAAATGTTGACATCTATGAATGCTTAGGTCAAGTTGTATAAGCTGATATAGACATATGATCATGTAAAATTTTCTCAGTTTGAATGAATGTTCTATTTTTTTCATCTAAAAAAAAATATAATTATCTTTAATATCAACTACACATAGAAATCAATTTCAAAATCAGCATTATTATGCATACAAAACATCCTGTTATTATTTTACTCAAGATGCTAGCATACCCCGAAGCAAGGGAAGGGAACACTGAAGAGGAAGAGGTGAAATTTTTATTATAATTAAATTTTTTATTATATGTAAATGTCTTGAATGCAAAATTAACTATTCATTTAAAACAAGTTTAGATGGGTACCTTGGGACCTACTGTTGAAAAGTGTAACTAGGTTTGTTCTTCATAATGACGTGTAATTGTGATTTTATGTAATTGATGAAAAAAAGAAAAATAAAATTGTTATTGTAATTCTTGTCTCATGGGTTTCATGAGCAAGGAATTTTATTTTAGTGGTGGCTCCCATTGTGAGCCTTCAGGATTAAGTCATCTAGGCATAAAAGTCAAATTGAGTCTATGTCATGTATGAAGGACCCTTCTTGGGCATACTATATTTGTATATGAATCAATGAAAATGTCAAGTAGCCCTCCAAGACCAAGCACAAGCATTAACCTCAAGTTGGCTTCAAAGTGGAAATAATTATCTCCTCCAAACAAACATGTCGACTCACCCTCTTCATGTCGGCTTATTTAAGGAGGAAACAATTATAAATACGGTTGCTCGACATCACTTCTGAGACAAAATTTCTATGGAATAGTGATCTGAAATAGAAATGCAAAAAATGATAAAAGGAGAATCCTCTCAACCTACGAAGTAAAGAAGAATAAGAGTGAGGTTCTTAGGGTACTTTATGTACTGTTTTAAGAGAAGAAAACCCCTATACATGTTAGAAGTCTATTACAATAGTAAAGGATGAGAAGAAGTATATTGCAGTAGTGAAGGCCGAGGAGAGGAGAAGTCTGTTGCGGCAGTGGAAGCCAAGGAGAAGTGCAATCCTCCTAGGGAGACGAATTGGAAGAAGGTTGAAGGTCCAAAGGAAAAGAAATCCAAGGTTAAAGAAGAAGTTGAGAAGAAGGAAGAAGTAGAAGGTTGACTATCGTTGACTAAGGATCTTGTGTCTTGGTTTTGAAGTGGCAGATAGATCAAGGGTCTTATTCTTGGTATTCATCAATTGGAATCTCTATAAGAAGAAGAATTTGTTCGAGTTTTCTTCTCAAGTGGGAGAGGTTTTGGCCCTAGATGATAGCCTATATTTTGTGTCTCTTATCTCTTTATGGTTTATGTATTAGTAGCTAATTGATGAATATGAACACTAATAACCTAAGTAATAGAATATCCTAATCTAAAGAAGTAAACAACACTCACAAGCAGTTACTAATAGAAGAGAAATCACTTAATTGCTATGCCCTAGATTTCTCAACATGGTATCAGAGCTAAGGTGACTAAGTCAAGGAAGGTCATCTTATCAAGGGACACTCAATGATCAAATCTCAAGGAAGGCATCAAAGCAAATATCATCTTGAAGTCAAAGGAAGCATTAGAACCCTAAATCAAAGAAGTATACAAAGAAGTATTGGGATCATCATCAAGAGGGAGAAGGCCAAAACCCTACATATACTCAAGTTAAAGTGTTTTGAAGACTATTCATCCAAAATAAGTTATATCAAAAGGCAATGTCATCTCACTCTATGTGGGATCAAGGATCATTCTTAAAGAAAAATAACTTCATCGAGGAGAAGTTTTCTATCCTCTATATCATCATCAACATCAAGGAAGCAATGAGAAGAAAGAGCATCCTATCAAGTAAGTATATTTATGACCGCATCTGAATATGTCAAAAATTCTTTTTGCAAGGAAAACAACAAATTGGTTGGGGCTTCAAACTATCTTGCATGGAAGTAAAGGACAGATCTGAATCTCGTTGAAAATGAGGCTATGGAACATGCCAAAGGTTCTATCACTAAACCAAGAAAGGAAGATTCTCAAGCTCTTCCAAAGTATATGAAATGGGAATTTAGGGCTCAAAGGATTCTCATAGAATCTATCAAGGATCCCCTTATCCCATACATATATAAACTCAAAATTTCAAAAGAAATCTATGACAAACTATTATATTTGTATTCTATAAGCATTGTTGGAGAGTCATCTCATTAAGGCAATGTAACATCCTCCTCCCACATCCACCCAAGTAACCATGCCAACTGGGGTAAACATGAGACGAGAGGCTACAATGATCATATTTGACCTTCTATGTGACCTTAAGGAAATGGAATCGACATAACATCACACATAGTCATCCAACATCATCAACAGAACCCTTGGGAGATAAGTCAACCACTTAGACAGCCTATCCCTGGGTCCCATTGTTGTTCTGCATCTCTTAGGCCATATTCGCTCTCATGTTATGGGCAAGGGAGTGACCAAAAACCTAAAGTCACTCTCACAGGCTTGCTTGCTAGTGACCAGAGACCAAAATTGCTAGTTTTGTGCCGGCGACCCTAGGAATTAAGCCACTTTTTCAGGTCCACTGCCCAAAATGGAGCGATAAATTAGAATCAGTAAAATTATAGGGAAACAATGATGCAAAAGCAATGAGATAAACAAGACCATAACCAGACCCCTACTAGCCATGATAGGCATTTCATCAAACATATCATCAAAATGTAACCTACAGGTGTAAACAACATAATTAAGTGTAGGGATCTCATACTTATATGAGAATCACTATGAACCATTATTCCCTCATTTCATTTGTTGCATTATCATCTATTAGGTCATAGACACATTATCCATTCATACACAAGTAAAAACATTCGAAGAGCCATACATAGCTGTTGTCATAAAATATACATATAACCAACATAATAGGAACATAAATACCATAAACATATTAGCCATCAAAATCCACATATACATCAACACATTTACACATGAAAATCAAGGGAATGAATTTCTCATTAATGAATGCAATGAACCAACCGAAGATGGGACTACCACATTCCACCCGACCATAGATTAGCTGAGCCAAGTCTCTCTTTAGCCAATCAACCCCATCCCATATTCCAAGCATGAATGTGGGATGCATAGAACACACCAAAAAACACCAATCAACGGGGATTCTACCAGATTTCTCCACCTACACCGTGAGGAATTTGAGTGCCTCCTAGTCTCTCAAGCTTTTACCATGCATCCACAGTCTGATCCAGGGAGCACTAGGCTCTACACCAAGACATACTCTCCAAGATTTACTGTGCATCCCATCACAGTATCACTAAGCCCAACAAAGAGAAAATCCACCTCTTGGCTTTACTGTATATCTCGTCATTCATCGACAAGGATTCCTAGGCCCACTGACGCACACGATATGGATTTACCCCAACCCACAATCTGGTTCAAGGGTTACTATGCCAGTGGCTTTGTGATCCTCAGTTCAGTTCAGGGACCACTAGACCATGTGTTTGTCAATTCAGAGATCCACCTTCGAATCCAATTCAGCCATCCTACATAAACCGAATGAGAGAACCCATCTCATCAAAACTATTAAGAAATGGCGAGGCTAGGCTAAAAATATTGTCACACATGGAAAAACCCATGCCATGGTAGAAAATAAACATGCATTCCAAATCTAGCAAGGAAAATACACATGAAAGTCAATACCTACAATGAAACCTATTGTAGCTACTTGATCCTACCTTTCCCTACTTTATCTTTTCTTCCTCTTTCCTTCTTTTCCTTTCTTTCTCCAATGCCAAAGTGCTCCAAGAAACTCTAAGTGTACAAGAGTGAGAGAGAGAGAGAGAGAATAATGAGAGGGCTCCAAAGCTAAACTGACAAAAGTTTACCAACTGATCCTCAGAAGCCTTTTTATGAATGAGGCCTCTAGTTACTTCATTTTCCATTATTTTCTTTCAATTTCCTCCTCACATGCAACCTGTGACCTTTCACCTTACTTTTCTCTTAATTTCCATTATTTTCATAAATAAAATACCAATAAATGCCTCATGCTTTTCCAAAGCCTTAGTCGTTGCCTTTGCCAATTTCCTCAGCCATAAACAACCAAATGAACACCCCTTAGGATGCCTTGCCCAATATTCAGCTTGAAATAAGTGTCCCATCGACCGTGGTTATTGTTTTTAGCTTTTATTACATGGATTTTTCACTAGGGCTATTACAGAACCCTCCCCTTTGGGGGACACTATCCTCGGTGTTCAATCACACATATACCTCAGCAACCTGTTGAAAGAAGACATATTGCTCATGGAGCTTTATAACGTAGTTCGATGCAATATTTACAATGAAAGACCTGCTCAAGACAAAACATCATGCAACATGACAACATACTGCATAGTGGATCTTTATATAACACAACTCATTACGGTATTTACAATGATCATCCTGTTGAGTGCCAATCCACATAACATCATAACAGCATGATAACATAACCACATGATAGCATAATAACATTACGAAATAATCATAATAACATGACACCCATACCGCATAGTGGAGCTTTATAACATAGCTCATGGCAGTATTTACATCCATACACATATGTACATATAGCAACATCATCAAAAGATATACCGAAGCATATACCAAAGAATATATCAAAACATATACTAAACACCATATCTAAGCATATATCAAAACATCATAAAGCATATACTCAAACATCATAAAGTATATACCAACCACCATAAAGTATGTATCAAACCACCATAAAGCATATACTAAACCACCATAGAGCATATACCAAACCACCATAAAGAAAATACCAAACCACAATATCAAATTTTCTTTGCCTCAACCAGCAAACAAGGAAGGGTACATAGCCCACATCTGATCTGCCATCTCCCATGTAGCTTCATCCGGCCCAAAGTGCTTCCATTGCACTTTAACGCTGAGGCTTCAGCTAGAATTCTCCATATGGTTCCACCTGCAATACAGACCAATCTATCACATGATCAACATCCTTAGCATACTTCTTAATCAAAGACACATGGAAAACATCATGGACTTTCACTGTTGGAGGCAGTGCAAGTCGATAGGCTACTGGCCCAATCCTCTCAATGATACTGAAGGGTCCACAAAATCATGGTGCCATCTTGGCACATGATCCAATCCGCAAGGATATTTTCTTCAGTTTGATGTGAAAGTACACTTGTTCCCCAACCTGTAACTCCTTGAACAACTTGTTCCTATCTGCATAACTCTTTCGCCTATCCCGTGTTTCCTTTAGATTCTTCTTGATCACCTGCATCTCATGTTTCATGTCTGCCAACATATCTGGTCCAATCAAAACCCTACTAAACGGATCACTCCAACTGATGGGAGTGTTACAACTCCACCCACACAATGCCTCAAAAGGACTCATCCTCAATGACTCCTGATAATTGTTGTTGTATGTGAACTCTACCAGTGGAAGGTACTTATCCCACTTCCATTGTTGATGCATCACATACATCCTCAACATGTTCCCTAATATGTTGTTGACCCTCTCTGTCTAGCCATCTATCTGCAAATGATAAGCTATGCTAAAGGCCAACTCTATGCCCAAACCTGCAAATAAATCCTTCCAAAACTTGGAAGTGAACTTTGCATCCTTGTTTGACACGATCTTCTTCGTAACACCATGCAGTCTAACCACATATCTGATGAATAACTGTGCCACATCGCTAGCTGAGAACATAGACTTCACCAGAATGAAGTGTGCAACCTTTGTTAATTTGTCCATAATGACCATAATGGACTCATGTTGGTTCACTGTCTTCAGAAACCCCGTGATGAAATCCATGGAAATGACCTCCTATTTCCACTCTAGAATCACGATCGGTTGTAGCATCCCACCTAGATGTTTACACTTTGCTTTCACTCGCTGACAACACCTTGCCACAAACTCTAATACACCCCTCTTAAAATTTGGCCAATAGTAGAATTTATTCACTATTGTCAGTGTCTTTTGATAACTTGGGTTACCCAAATATGGTTTCGCATGAAACTCCCTCAATATCACCTTCTTGAGCTCACTGTTGTCTAACACATATATCCTGTCTTGGAACCTGAGAAATCCATCTTTTGTAAGACAATAACACATACCATGTGCACCTATACCTGTAACTATACCTACACCTGTGCATGTACATGTACCTGTACTAGCACCCTATCGTAACCTATGCACATTCTCCATGTACCTGACATCCTGCTGACTTGCCTGCAAAATCATATCATGTAAGTATGTCCCATAGGAGCTCATAGCTTCCAAGTAATGTACATGTATCCATCTACTGAGAGAATATACCACCCTGTTCTCTTTACCTTTGATGTACCTGATCTCGAAGTCAAACTCACTGACCGTGGCCAACCATCTAGCCTGCCTGGCATTCAAATTTGGCTGGTCAAACAAATACCTCAACCCAATATGATCACTCATCAGTGCAAAACTCCTGCCAAGAAGATAGTGTCTCCACATCTTCAATGCATGTATGATCACTGCTAACTCAAGATCATGTGTCAGGTAGTTCTTCTCATGCTCGTTTAGTTTTCGAGACTCGTAGCATACTACCTATCCATATTGTATAAGGACTCCACCAAATCCTCTCTTGTAAGCATCCATGCATACTACAAACTCTTTGTCTGGATCTACAATCTGTAATGTCTGGATCTACAATCTCTAACACTGATGCATCTGTTAACAACAGCTTAAGTTTCTCAAATCCAGCCTCGCACTCCATTGTCCATTTGAACTTCTTACCCATGTGATGCGATAAGAAATCTGCAAGAAGTTCATGATGAACCTCTTGTAATATCCTGCCAGACCCATGAAAGATATTACCTCATCCACACTCTTAGGAGCTACCCACTCCATGATGTCTCTTATATTCTTTGGATCTACTGCAATTCCCTCCTTGGAGGAAACATGCCCCAAGTAATGTACCTCACTTTGAAAGAAATTGCACTTGCTGAGATTAGCATACAACTAATTCACTCTCAACAACCTCAACACTACTGCTAAATGTTGAGCATGCTCTTCCACATTTTTAGAATATACCAATATATCATCAATGAACACAATAACAAACTTATCCAAATATGGATGCAACATGTTATTCATAAAACACATGAATGTAGCTGGAGCATTAGTTAAGACAAATGGAACAACAAAAAACTCATAATTCCCATACCTAGTCTTGAACGCAGTCTTGTAAATTTCCTCCTCCTTGATGTGTACCTGATGGTATCCAGATCTTAGATCAATCTTCAAGAACATTGTTGCTCCCTTCAACTAATCAAACAATTCATCAATCCTCAACAAAGGGCACTTGTTCTTGATAGTCACTTTCTTCAACTACCTGTAATCAATGCATAATCTGAGAGTACCATCTTTCTTCTTCACAAACAAACCCAGTGCACCCCAAGGTGATACACTTGGCCTAATGTATCCCTTGTCCATCATTTCCTTTAACTCAACCAACTTAGGTGTGCTCATCTTGTAAGGTGCTTTCGATGTTGGAGCTTCCCCTGGCAACAACTCAATAGAAAATTCCACCTCCCTATGAGGTGGAAACTTTGTAATTTCTTCAGGAAATACATCCTGAAACCACTACAAAACTGATATGCATCCTCATTCTCCATACCCTTATCACTAGAAATGTGTACTGCAAATAGATTGCACCCCTTCCTACGGCTACACTTTTCTTGCATTGTTGTCACCATCCTAACTAATGTGTCTTTCTTCTTACCTTGTAAGACTCTTGATTCCCCATTATCATCAACACACTGAATGGCTTTGTCATAACAATCTACCTTGGTTCTATGAAGATACAACCAATCCATGCCCAACAACATATTGTATGATCCCAATGGCAATACATTCAAATGTGTTGTTTTATGCATGCAATTCAAATCAAATGTGCAAGCTCTTACCCAATGGGAAATCGCTTATTTGTACTTGTAGCCAACTAAACTAACCAAGACTCTGCATGCAATTCCTTACTCAAACCACACTTATCCACCAAGTCAGGACTAACATAGCTATAATTATATCCAGGGTCAATCAAAATAGAAATAACTTGATTACAAAGCTTACTGTCCATCTCAATGATAGATTCCTCGTGTTATGCCTGCCTGTTTTCCACTGCCACATAGATACATGGAATACTCTGACCAACATCTCCAACTGTCTGCACCTCTTGTGCACTGTATATCTTATGCCTACCATCCTGATGTTGTGGAAAATCTCTCCTAAGGTGTTCCTCACCACATTTCCAACACTCCAACTGACCAGTGCCCTCACCTCTATGTTGTTGCTGCTATGAACCATGTCCCTATCTAGCTATATTAAATTTCTTTCATGGTGCCATATTTTCTTTCCCATTTGCATTATGAGGCCTTGTTCTCTTAGGCTTCCATTTACCTCTACCATTTTCTTTTCCCTTCCATCCATGCTGAGAGTTATTCTTACGCTTTGACTACTCATAGCAATGCTTCAATTTCCCAATGACTTCCTCATGTCACCGAGACTCATCATACTCAATCTGATCTATAATGCTAATGGAAAACCACTAACAAATCTCTAAGATTTAGCCTTCTCATCAGTAAGATACAATACATACCTCAATAGCTCCAGAAACTTGGTCATGTACTCTTCATCTGTCATTGATCCCATCTTTAGTTCATAGAATTCTTTAGCCTTACTATCGTAGTACCTCTTTGACAAGTACTTCATAAAAATTCTCTTGAACTCCTGCCAACTCAAGTCGTCCATCTTGATGTCTCTAACCCGCTTAACATCTTCCCACCAGATGTATGGTTTACCTTTCAAGATGAAGATAGTTATTTTGGCCTTCATGTTATTTGTGTACTCATGCAACTCAAATAATTTGTTCATCCCAAGTATCCAAGCCTCTGCATCTTCCAGCTTCTTCACATCTCCCTCAAAATTAAGTGTTTTTGCTTCCTTGAATTCATTCGGCAAGTATCCCCTATCATTCTTCCTATAAGGATGATAGTGAGGACGATCATGATGTCTATCAGAACCAGAACTAGAATAGTACTTGTACTCATCGCCCCTCCTATCTGGAGTATCAAACAACCTGCCATTTCTCACTGTATCAGATCTATTTGACCTGTACTTACCAGGAGACTTGCTGCCATATGCAGCATTAGTTCCATCCTCATGTCCATGGTTGATCCGAAGTGGCCCTTGTTGCTACAATTCCAACAAAATCTAAATAAGTATAGCATTAACCTCTGCTTGCTTCTCTTGTGCCTTTATGATCCGGTCATTATTTTCCTTACAAATCCTTATCTCTTCCTTTAAGCTCCTTAGTGTAACTGCCAAATAGAAAGGATTTCCAACACCATACTGCTCTTCAGATTCATAGGGAGAGTCTTTGTAGTCAAGCATCTTGCTAGCCATTTGATATATCTTCCTTCAATGCATAATATGTTAGATAAACCAAATCACAATAAGTCGACGTACCTTAGTATAGCTCAGGGAGGATACCTTATCTGCAAGATCACCAAATCAGCATGATACATGTATAACATAATCATAACAACATATAGACATACGCAAATAAATGTATCAATACATAATCATCACTCTAGTTAGGTTCCAGTTATTAATGCAAGGCCACGTCAATAATGCATGCTATGACCTCATGCATGAAAACAACCATTACTCCATTTTATACATTGCCACATGCAACCAACAACATGCATAAGAAATGCCTAATCAACTACACATATGCATAAAAGCATGTAGTCAAACATAAGAGAACAATTCTTGTAATCAACCTATAAGACTGACACATGTAATCAACATATTCAAGAATGTAACCTAACATACAAAGATGTAAGTAGGTGACATAAAGTCAACATGTAAGTGACATATAATCCATATGTAACCAGTCACATACTCATGACAAATACATTCTGAAAGATCAATATCAAATTTTCCATATTAACCATACTACAATCATAATCAATCATCAAGAAAATGCAACAAGCACATGGGATGCAAGTGTAAGAGACACACATGCAATTGACATGCATGCATGACCAACAAACACCACCCATCCAGTTTGAGAGTTGAACCATACTCTCATACCAATCTGCAACACCCTCCTCCCACGTCCACCCAAGTAACCATGCCAACCGGAGTAAACATGAGACAAGAGGCTACTCTGATCATATTCAACCTCCTATGTGACCTTAAGGAAGTGTAATCGATGAAATATCAGACACAACCATCCAACATCATCAACAAAACCCTCAAGAGACAAGTCAACCACTCAAACAACATGTCCCTAGGTTCCAATGTTGTTCTAGATCTCGTAGGCCATAGTCACTCTCATGTTATAGGCAAGGGCGCGACTAGCAACCTAAAGTCGCTCTCACAACCTTTCCTGCTAGTGACCAAAGACCAAAATTGCTAGTTTTGTGCCAATGACCCTAGGATTTAAGTCACTTTTTCAGGCCCGGAGCCCAAGCCACTACCTAGAATGGAGTGATAGCTTAGAATTAGTAAAAATACAAGGAAATAATGATGCAAAATAAATGAGCTAAACAAGACCACAACTAGACCCCTACTAGACATGATAGGCTTTTCGTCAAACATATCATCAACATGTAACCTATAGGTGTAAACAACATAATTAAGTGTAGGGATATCATACTTATTTGAGAATCGCTATGAACCATTGTTCCCTCATATCATTTTCTACATTATCATCTATTACGTCATAGACACATTATCCCTTCATAAACAAATAAAAACATGCTAAGAGCCATACATAGCTGTTGTCATAAAATATATATATAACCAGCATAATAGGAACAAAAATACCATAAACATATCAGCCATCAAAATCCACATATACACCAATACATTTACACATGAAAATCAAGGGAATGAATTTCTCATTAATGAATGCAATGAACCAACTAGAGATGGGACTACCACGTTCCACCCGACCATAGATTGGCTGAGCCAAGTCTCTCTTCAACCAATCACCCCCATGCCATATTCCAAGCATGAATGTGGGATTCATAGAACACACCAAAAAACTCCAATCAACATAGATGCCACCAGAGTTCTCCTCCTACACCGTGAGGAATTTGAGTGCCTCCTAGTCTCCCAAGCTAAACTGTGCATCCATAGTCTGATCTAGGGATCACTAGGACCTACATTGAGACATACTCTCGAGGCTTTACCTTGCATCTCATCCTGAGATCACTAGGCCCAATGGAGAGAAAACCCACCTCTTGGCTTTACTGTATATCTCGTCATTCACTGGTAAGGATTACTAATCCCACCAAGGCAGACAATTTGGATTTACCACAACCGATAGTTCGGTTTAGGGATTACTAGGATAGTGGCTTCATGATCCTCAGTCCAGTTTAGGGACCACTAGACCATGTGTTTTTCAATTTAGAGATCCAACCCACTCAGCTTTGAATCCAATCCGGCCATCCCACATAAACCAAATGAGAGAACCCATCTCATCAAAGCTATCAAGAAATGGCGAGGCTAGGTTGAAAATACTGTCACACCTAGAAAAACGTGTGCCATAGTAGAAAATAAACACATGAAATCCCATACATGCAAAATCTAGCAAGGAAAATGCACATGCAAGTTGATACCTACAATGAAGCCTGTTATCCCTGCTTGATCTTTGCTTCATCTTGTCGTCTTTTCTTTTATTTCTCCAATGCCAAAGTGCTCCAAGAATCTCTAAGTGTCCAAGAGTGAGAATAATGAGAGAGCTCCCAAGCTAACCTGACAAAAGGTTACCAATTGATCCTCAGAAGCCTTTTTATGAATGAGGCCTCTATTTTCTTCATTTTCCATTATTTTCCTTCAATTTCCTCCTCACATGCAACCTGTGACCTTTC